>JAUCBJ010002469.1:0-46889 GCA_032718475.1 Nemertoderma westbladi
AGACTTGCTGAGAACTTTCAAAGTTAAGTGTCAAAATTTTGGTCTTTCTAGAGTTAATAAAAAGACCAACACTAGAAGCAGCATGTTCTAATGAGCTAAGGAGCCGTTGGGTTCCCTCTAGTGATTCTGAGAGTACTCCTAAGTCATCAGCAAAGTCTAGATCAGTTAGGTACTTGGCAGGATTTCCTCGACTTCTGGAGCCAGTAGGTGGAGTTATCATCACCCCATCATCATTATGATGATCTAAGGACATGCGTAGATCATAGTCAACCACAATTATGAACAAGAATGGTGCAAGTGTGTCTCCCTGGAGGACGCCCCATAACACTTCAAATGGTTCTGTGTCACCGTCAACAGTAGACACAAATGTTGTCAAACCATCGTATACTGATCTGATTGCTGCAATAATTTCATCAGGAATCCCATATAATGAAAGTACGCATGTGATGGGATTAGTCCTACAATTGCGCCAATAAAAGATAAGTTATTTTCGGTAAAATAAACGTATCATTCGAGGTAAAGACCCCTAGATCCCTTCCTATAATAAATGTATAATAACAAACACCTCGAAAAATACAGCTTGCCAACACATAGTTACTATCTATAATGAAAGTATCAGTTTGAGAGCCAGCAAAGCCAGGACAAGCAAGCGAATCAACTATGACTGGGAGAAACTCAGAACTGACAATACAGTAAAGGATGCATACACAGTAGAACTTCAAAACCGCTTTGAAGTACTTCAGCAATGGATGAAGACCAGTCTACTGATTCAATATACCAGAACATAATAAAAGCACACAAGGAATCAGCCAAGAGGCATATCCCCCAGAAACCTAAACGAAAACAGTATGTGCCATGGCGAGGTTAATTATAAGAGAGAAGATCTTAAGATAGCCTACAATGTTTAAACCGAACAACCAACAACCGAAAACATTAAGAAGGTTGAGAAAGCTAAGGATGATCTTAAATTCGTCTACAACATCAGCCAGGAAAAGTACATACAGGATAAAATTGAAGCAATTACAACTGGTCACATACAACAACAATCAAGACTTACCTGGCAAAAAGTAAATGAGGTATCTGGTCGGAAAAGTTGTTCTAAGGGGCGCCTCAAAGCTGATAGTCCTGAAGAACGTGTTTGGAAAAGAAAAGATCACTTCAGTAACTTGCTTGGGCAGCCACCAAACATACATCGAATGGCGTAGGATTAGGCCTACTCTTACTCTTAGCAATGGCCGTAATTGTAAATTGTTCGATAGAAATTTCCTAAGCTAAACCAGTCTATAAATCTCACAAAAAATGTTTCATAAACACATCCGCTAGGTAGTGTTTCTATTATTCACTCTATGACAATTTTCGTGTTATGGGGCTATTTTTCGAAATAAAACAAGAGATTTAAGTAATAATATGTTAAACAACCATAGGTCTAATTGATGTTTCCCTAGAAATAATATGGGGGCCTATTCTAGAATTATTGTTATTCTAGTAAGCTTATTTTGATTTAAATGCTTCTGCTCTGTAGTAAGTTGTACATTACAGCAGCTACCGGTATACCGGTTGTAAAAAAGTATTGAACGTAAGTTTAATAATTATTACAAGAAATTTCTTAAACGAACGGATGAAGTGGTAGGCATTCACCAGCGGTAACAGTATATTATATGTAGTTTTATAGTAGCATTATAGTAGCATTATAGTATTATAAAAAATAATGTAGACAACATGCGTTTGTATCCAACTACAGTACCTTATACAGTGAACTTTCGGGGTATTTTTGTCTTTTCTCTTTTGTTTTCTTTGCTTTTCTGTTTCTTGTTTTTTCGTAATTATTTGTAAAAATTCTCCAACCACCCATCACATTAAACAATATGTAGATAGTGTATTCTACCTAGCCATGTGCTTCAAGTAGACATCTTATAATCCTATGTAACCTACCAGATCCAATTATACCATTCAGTATGTAGACACATGACCGTTCCTGGGATTTGCCTATCAGATTTTCCAAATTCAACCTTATATTTGTACTTTAGATTCACAGCTTTAGATTTAGATTTAGGTTCCACCTTGGTGTAGTGGTTGCATTGAATTAACATCTCCCGTAGGTCGTGGGTTCGATCCTCACATAGGCCAGGGCAGTTTTCGCTTCGGCATGAATGCTAGGGACCAGCTAGGGCTCATCTATGCCTTGCATCCTTAAGTTTCCTCTGGGGAGTAAAGTTTGGGGGGACCGCACTGGAAATAAGTCTTAAGACTTTGTGCGTAATCCCTGGTCTATCGGCCGAAGAAAATTTACTTTACTTTAATTTTTAGCTTATAACTAAATCTGTGTAATTTCCCTATCAACTTTACCTTAACATTATACATACAATATTGCAATGTTCAAGAGTTAATATACGGAAATAATAACCTGAAGCGAATAAAACTGAATAATCACTGATGCCGTTCCAGAAGCAAATTAACCTGTATAATTACCGAGGCCGCAGGCCAAGGTTATATTAGGTTAATTTGCTGAAGGATAAGGCAGAAGTGATTATTACAGTTTTATTCGCTGAAGGTTTTTATTTCCGTATATTAACTTTACAACATTGCAATATTGTGTTTATTGTTAATTAGAGCATATTGAATAAACAACATGGCAGCATACTTTGTATTTTTAAGGATCGTGTTCTAATCTTTGTTATTAAATGATCGTTAAATGAGTACCGGCACCAGTTATATCTTTGCCTGTAAGGAGTATAGTTCTGTGGGGTCTATACTGGAAATGAGTCGTAAGGACGACCGAATCTGTGCAACTACTGTAGATTTTTTTCATTATATATTTAATACATTGTTGCAGAAATCACGTTATTTTATTTTCTTCAATACTAGGCTCTTTTCACTGATAAATTAATAAAGATAAGCCAAATTTACTATGTATATTTATAATAATAATACGAATTATGTTGTTATTTTTAAATACACTAGCTACTGTACCATTTTTATGAATACACTAACTACCATTGAAAACACTAGCTACTATAAATTGGTATAATACAACAATTATAGAACATTTTTTTAAAATTATACGATTATACTTTTAGCTAGTTTCCGTAGCAATATGCTAAAATTAACAATAAACATATATACAAGTTAAAATTTTCTGGGATTCACCTATCACGTATTCCCCATTAGAACTTATCAGAGGCGTAGCGAGCCCTTCTGGCACCCAGGGGAATGAAGCTGTGATTGCCCCCCCCCCCCCCCCCCCCCGATTCAATAATTTTAACTATGCTTTTAACTATATTTTCTTAAATATTACCTAACAGTATATATAATATAGTGCACTTGTAATGTATTGACTAGCGAGTGAAGCGAGCAGATACAATTTTTCCACATTTTTGCATTTTCGCTTATATACTGTAGGTCCTGTATGTACTGTATTGAGTACATACATATCACACTCCCTGACTTTTCACTGATTTGTCCTACTTTTTACAATAAATCTCTGACAATTCTAGGACATTTTAGCGCCCCTGGATGAGTGCGCCCGGGGGAACGTTCCCCCTCTACCCCCCCCCCATCGCAACGCCTCTGAAACGTATAATTATACTGTATAGACCCCCACCTTTTACTGTTAATTGCTAGTACATAGTCTGATGCAGAGCGGTAGGTCGAAAACGTTTAAGCCTACTATTGTAACTTTAGCTGTAACTTAATATAATACTGTACAACCTGCTAAAGACCCCAAACATTTTATACATATATTTTCTATCATCCATTCAAGAAATTTCTTGATAGTCATCTACAATAACAGTAGCCTACATAATATCCAGCTGGATAGAATTAGAATATACAGTAGCATCTATAGTAACCTATTGAAGCAGTGATCAGAATTCAAGGATCTTTTCTGATAGCCTATTTACCGACCTACCAGAATGAATGTTAAAGTTGCTTTTATCGTTTATCTGTTAATGGATCTTCTGATATGTAAGTTTTCATTATAAGACTATAAAACATCAATACGACTAGCTGTCTGGCAAGCAAATTTGGAACTCCGGTACATGTACTGTATGACGGATAAACGCATAAATATAGGCCACGGTACTAGTGTAGTATGCGAGCATTCACTCCGTGTTAGCGTATTCAATTCCGCTAACCAGGCTCACACAAAGTTGGTTTTAAGCAAAATTGGGAGCACGAGGTTGATTACCACTCAACCTCGTTTCACCCCAATAAGCGGGGACAACAGGCCCCAAGGGAACACACACAGCGGGGTTCAGAGGTTACACCTCCGGGAGGGAGAGAGAGACAGCAGCGGGGGGGAAGCTCCCAGGGAGATGGGAGGGTGAGAAGTGAGTTATTAGCCAACGGGGAGAAGGCATCCGCTGAGTAATGTAACACGGGCAACCAGTGCAAAATATTACCGTTCTTGTGCCAATTTCATTCACTTAGTCAGTCAGTTTTATTTAGGGTAGAACGTGAACTCTTATTACCGTTTACTGCAGTCATCCATAATTCAGCTTTACCGGTACAATTATATTCTACAATCGTGCTTACACTTCACTTGTTAATTCTACATTTTATATATATCATCTTACAACAAAGTCGGAATAACTCTCAACAATCTAGAACTCTTTTCATACACATACGGCGGGGAACGCATAAGTCAGATAACTGGATAAACCGGGATCCTCGGTGGATCCCGTCACAGTAATAAGATCCGATTGTTGCCTGCTAGAAACTGACAAGTCAGCCAGACAAAGATGAGTGAAAGAGAAACGACACCGCTGCGGACCCTGGACGATGATAAAGACCTAACAATCCGCGAGGCCGCAACGCGACGGTACCGACCCACGACGCCGGGTTCATCGGCCACAGGTGATCCGGCAATCCAGGAGGAGGGGGGCCGTCTACATCGAGAGGATGAGTCGAGAGGAGGGAGAGACGAGTCGGGAGAGGAGAGAGACAAGTCGACACACAGCGGCGGTTGACATGCTGATGTCGCCGGCCAGCCACATGCCGAGGGCGACAGACGGCCCACCAGAACGGCGACAGTGGGGCCGCTGGTACGACGCCGGACCCGGAGGGATAAAGGAGATGTCGGCGACAAGGAAGTCGGGGTCAGCGACCGGCTCCGACGAGCCTATGCCGCAACCCGGAAGCAGCTGAGAGAGGCTAAAGGAGGGGCGAAGATAGACGAGGTGAAGTTAAAGAAGCGGCTAGGTGAGTCAAACAGACATTTTGATTACCTAATGCGTTTTGGGCAGGGAGAACTAGCCGATGAGAGAGCAAGAGGGGTTGCCAGCGAACTGTTCGAACTATGGGAATGTAGGGGTATGGAACCTAGCGTAGTGTACGTAGGGCCATACTTAGTCGATGCCCGGGGAGTAAAATTAGTGGGTTGGAGGAGACCACAGGAGAGCGAATCCGAGGTTAACCCCGAGGATTCGGTCTCATCGGTCGGAGAAAATTCCGGGAGGCGGGGGAAAGTTAGTAGGACGGGAAGGCGACGGGAGTCCGTCTCGACCGATAAGTCTGCTACATCCTCCGCGAAAGAAAGATGGGTGATCTGGCAGCACTAGACCAGAGAGAATTAGAGAGACAGGTAGAGGAAGGGAGTGCATTATTAGAGAAGGAGAAAGAACTGGTTAGAGTGAACAGAGAGAGGGCCGAGAAGGTCGCTAGAAGCTTTAAGGAGTGCGAGGAAATAGGGAGGATAGAAAGGAAGGAGAAAAGAAGAGCGCGAGGCGAGAGAGCAGAATAGACGTGATGAGCGTGAGGCGAGAGACCAGAGCGAGTGAAAAGAGCGCAAGGCAAGAGAGCAGAATAGACGTGAGGAGCGTGAGGCGAGAGAGCAGAACGAGCAAAAAGAGCGCGAGGTGAGACGATTGGAGAGAGTTGCAAGAGAGGCTGAATTAGCCGACCAGAGTGCGCTGGAGGATCTGGAAAGAGAGGCAACGGGGAAGCATGTGCGGGATGATCTGCATGCCCGCCTAAGGGGGCTTATTCATTATCAAGCCAAACAGAAGCGCAGACTGGAACTAGCGCAGATAGGATTGTCAGAGAGCGAGACTGGCTCGAGTATTTACAAGGAGCCAAGGGCTGTGGAAACGTTTATTAATACCCAACTTACAGGGACCGCACGACAGACCCAAGACTGGTGTGACCGTACGGGCGAGGGGGGGGGGGGTAATAATAATACAGTAGATAACGTTAATATTAATAGTACCGTATTGGATAATTCTAACCAAACTTTCATTGCAGGAAATATTTTACCTAGTAGTAGTAATTTAAATTTAAATACAAATAGTCCTAATAATCTAAACACTACAATAAATAATCTACCTAAATACCTAAGTACCTAAATAATCCGAATAGTCCTAATTCAAATAATCTAAATCTGAATTTACAAAATAATTCAAATAATCTGAATTTACAAAATAATTCAAATAATATAAATTTACAAAATAATTCAAATAATATAAATTTACAAAATAATTCAAATAATATAATTACGCAAAATAATTCAAATAATCTTACTTTGAACAAACAAAATAATTCCGTTTCTAATTTAGGCGTGCAAAATAATTTTATTGATTTGGAGGATTTAATTGATTTAACAGGTGATACTAGTAATGGTGCTATTAATATAAACGTGGCGGGCGCAGACGGCCCAACAAACGAGGGCCTGGTAGGCCACGCAGTTAATAGGCAGGGAGTGGCGGGGTTGAGTCAACCCGATGAGGGCCTGGTAGGCCACGTAGTTAGTAGGCAGGAAGTAGAGGGCCTGGTAGGCCACACAATAGCTGAGAGAGAGGCGGGGGTGAATAGACCCAGCCACAGTAGGGTTAATGTGTCGACTGGAGAGGGGTGTGGAGGTGAAGTGAGAGATAGTGAAGTAATAGGTGGCGAGGGGGGGCTACAGGAGCCCCACAACGAGAGATTAGTGGCAAGCGAGGGGGGGGGGGCAAGGAGTGTCCCACAAGCGTCGGCGGATAATGCGTGGGGCAAATTAGGTGAACTGCAGCACCCGGCAATGGAGAATAGCAGGGAGATTACGAGTATCCCCAGCGGCGTGCGATTGAGCAGAGAGAAGCAGGTTGACGTCGTGAGAGGGCGAGCGACGAGACGTCGAGCCCAATCAGAAGAGGGAAGAAGAACAGTGGAGTTTAACCATGAGGTCGACGAGAGATCTCACAACCGGGGATACTGCACTACAGAGAGAAGAAAGGAAGAGAGTAGAAGAAGTGTTGCCGCGAACGACAGAAGAGCGAGGATGACTGGCGAGCCGTTGGTAGTAGAGGTGGAGACGGAGAGTCAGTGGGGTCGAACTTCGGGAGATTGCCATCGTCCCGGAGAAATGCGACCTGACAAGGCGTATTACACGCAGAGAGAGGGGTACAGGATGTACCGGCACGAGGACGAGAGCAGTAGAGGGGGTCGAAGAGAAACTTCGGGATATACCTACTGATCGAGAATACGGTAGCCGCGGGGAGGATTATTCGAGAAGGATAAACTTTGATCCCGAGCAATACATACAGACTGCAGGACATACTGTAGGCCTTACTGCACATACCATAGGCCATGCTGGGAGAAATAATGTAGGCGAACGACGGGATTAAACCCGAAAGTCGCGGAGTATATACCGGCCTTTAGGCCGGAAGTAGATAGGCCTATACTGGTACCAGCACAGCAGTATGACTACAGCATGCAAGGACATAACATATACACAGGCAGGGGAGGGGAGAATTATTGCGAATAGGTGTATGGGCCCCAATATATTAACATCAACCCCAGTACCAAACATACTGGTAGGGGGGGGGGGGGGGGGGGGGGGGGCAGGGTGACATTCCCCCATCACAATATTAACAATATACCCCAATAGGAGTAAGAACATCAAACCCCTTGGACGAGAATAGATCGTGCGACACAGAAATATGGAGGGGGCCACTACCCCCAATGATATATCCAAGTCAGAGGAAAGCGGCAGACAGGACGAACAGACCGAACCCAATGGGAGAACCTATACAGCACCCATCAAACCCATTGGAAGCGCAAGCAATGGGGATGGCCACGTTAATCGATGCATTAAAGACCAGGATCGAGTTACCACCCGTGGAACCATTCAAATTCGATGGAAGTAGGCCGGAAGAATACCTACAGTTTCGGAGTATGTATAGTAATGAAATATTAACAATAAATTTGACGCAGGCAGAGTGCCTAAAGTATCTACAAGTGTATACAGGAGGCCCAGCATACAACATCGTGAGGCAATACAGGGCATCGAGGGTGGCTTCACGACGGCATGGCGGGCGTTAGACAGGGAATACGGGCACCCGGCCAAGATCATCCGTCAATCCCTTAGAGGCATAACATTGGGTGGCCTACACGATAACCCCGTTAGCATAAAGACATTCGCTAACAAAGTCGAGAAGGCGTTAATCGTGCTAAAGACGCTGGACGCGCCATACAAACTCAACGCGTCTAACAACATCACTATGATAGTGCAGGCACTACCGATTTGGCTGTGCAATAAGTGGAGAAAAATCGCTTTCACCACTCGAGATAGGAAGGGTATGGAACCGGGTTTAGAAGAAATGTCGAGCTTCTTAAACTATGAAGCTGAACTTATAACGGACCCAGTCTATAGCGAGGATAGCCTGGGAAAGGGTTCAAAGACCAATTACCACAGGCCAAAACCAGAGCACAACGCGTCGAACGCATTGCCAAAGCTCAGACTATCATTGCCGTATGCAGCAATGGAGGGGACTACCAGTCCACAAGTAGCCGGGGGTAAGACCACATCATGGAGTGGACAGGGGAAAAATAACAACACAAATAAACATAACCCCAACACGCCCAGTAGGCCAAACCCAAACGATAAGAATAGTAGGGACTTTGGTACAAATACGAGTGCGATATGCAACGCACTTTATAAGGATGGCTACAACCCAAAGAGCAAATGCAAACTACATACAAATGCACTTCATCAGACCATGAACTGCAGGTACTGGCAAGCGCTACCCAGGGAAGATCAGGTAGAATACGCGAGAAGGAATGAAATCTGCTTGCGATATGTGATGAGTGGACATAGAGCCAGCCAATGCAAGGAAACACCAATTAAGTTCAGTCAAAGTAAAGCTCAGACAATGGCAACAAGCACCATAGTGGCGAGGAAGAGAGGAATGGTACTATTAGGGGTAGTACCAGTAAGGATAATCGGGGAACGCAATCGATCAGTAACCACACTGATGCTGGTCGATAGTGGTGCAGCCTTCACCTTAGTTGAGGATTGGGTGGCCGAAGAGATAGGATTGAGAACGAGGCCAAGTAGAATGGCGGTAACAACCATCTCCAGCAAAGATGAGGTTCTGGAGATGAGGACCGGACGGTGCGCGATAGCAGCAATAGCACCGGGATGCAACTATGGGGCAACCATCGACCCCATCCAGGTGATAGAGTTGATAAATATCAACGCCAGGCGGCCAACCAACATCAAGGTCGAACAATACAGATTCCTGGACAGTATCGATTTCTCAATCCCAGAGGTGGACGTTAGGAAGGTGTCCATCATAGTAGGAATAGATTGCCCAACGGCCCATGAGAGAATGCAAACGGTCTTCGGCGAAGACAGGCAGTGTGACCCGGTGGCAATATTAACACCATTCGGGTGGACGCTAAGCGGCCCAATCAGGAGTAAGATACCATTTAGGATGTCGGAGACATCAGGATGCATGTTTGCGGGAACTATGCAAGAAATGGGAGATGAGGGAGCAGAGGAGCATCTCAGGAGACTGCTCAGACAGGATTTTGAGGGATTAAAAGTGACCGGGGTCAGAACCTCGGTAGAAGATAAGCAGGCTTTACAAATTGTAAAGGAATCGATGACATGCGATGAGGGGCGGTATACCACAGGAGTGGTATGGAAGCTACCGAAGCTAACGTTACCCGCCAATAAAGGGATGGTACTCACGAGGCTTTGTAAGTTGAAGCAGACGCTAAAACGGAGCCCCGAGAAGAATGAGTACATTCACAAGACAATCAGAAAGTATGTCAAGAAAGGATGGGCTGTGGAGTTACCGGTCAACAAACCAAACACGGACAGGACCTATTACATGCCACTCCACGTGGCTCTAGACCTGAAGAAAGGTAAACTGCGGATGGTAGTTGACGCATCGGCCAAGACCAACGGCAAATGCCTAAACGATTATCTGCTGGAGGGTCCCAACATCTACAACTCAGGGATCGAGGTCCTACTCAGATTCAGGAATGGTAAACACGCTTTCACCTGCGACATCGAAGGCATGTTCAACCAAGTCCGTGTAACGGAAGAGGATAGCGACAGTCAGCGCTTCCTATGGTACGATGGCGACAAGGAACCGTCGACCATACCGATGTATAAGATGATAGTACAGATTATGGGAGCCAAGTCGTCTTCGTTTACAACGACTGTGGCCGTAAGAGACACGGTAGAAGGGAAGGAAGATAAATTCAGCGCCAAAGCTGTCGATATGATTCGACGAAGTTTCTATGTAGACGACGGGATGGAGTCTGGAAATACGATTAAGGAACTACTGGACACAGGGCGCGAGGTTTGCGACATCCTAAAAGGATCCGGGTTCAACCTAACCAAGTTCCAATCCAGCTCGCAAGAGTTCATGAAAGCCATAGAGGACAGGAGGCCAGAGTCGACCATGGATAATCCCACAACAGCCAAGGGACAGTACATGGCAAACAAGAGAGTGGAGTCCCAGCAGAAGGCACTAGGGATCGTGTGGAACTGAGAGACAGACAAGTTAAAATACCAGTTGAGTCAGGAGGGCGCAGGTATCCCCACAAAGAAGGGCTATGTGTCGTATATAGCGAGGATATACGATCCCCTAGGCCTAGCATCCCCATTATTAGTCACGGGGAAACAGATACTCAAGAGAGTATACAAATTAAAGGACGAATGGGACACAAAGGTCCCGGAAGAGATTAGCAAGCAATGGAGCAAGTGGACAGAGAGTTTAGAGCAGATGGGAACATACAGCATGCCACGTGTAGATTTCCCGGATGGGGACATGATGAATCTGGATCTGCACATGTTCTCCGATGCGTCATTAGAAGCATACAGAGCGGCACTCTACTTAGTACAACGAGAGGGGGTTCACAAGCCCAGACGCGCATTCAGCAAAGCGAAGTCGACGCCACCAAATTCAGCATCAGTTCCGAAACTCGAGTTGACAGCTGCGAGATTAGGAGTTAGGGCCACAGCCTACTTAGTGGACGCTATTCCCAACATAGTGGAAACACACTACTGGACGGATTCCATGGTAGTGCTCAGTTGGCTACATAACGAAAGGACGAGGTACCCTATATTCGTCACAAATAGGGTGGATGAAATAAGGGTGACCACAGAGTTAGAAAGGTGGCACTACTGCCCACCGGACGAGAACCCAGCGGACTCCATAAGAGAAGCAAGTGGAGGAACACGAATAGGGAGTTAAAAGAGGGTGATCTGGTGATCGTCACGGACGATACCATCATCAACAACCAGTGGCGATTAGCGAGAGTTGTGGGCACTTACTCCGATGAGGACGGAAGAGTCCGATCGGTAGAAGTGCGGATAGGTGGCAAAATAGGAGCGAAAGATAAAAAGACCTACAGAAGGGCTGTAGGCAGGTGCTGCCTACTAGAGGGAGCACCTAAGATGAGTAGCGTTTAGTCGTCCAAGTTTTGGACTGAGGGGGGTGAGATTGAGGGCGAGATGCCCTTCCCACACATAAAATATAAAAAAATAATAAATAAATAAAGAGAGAGAGAGAGTAAGTAGGCAGATGGAAGTTAGTTAGTTAAGTAGTTAGAAGGTACGTAGTACCGTTAGGAGTTAGTAGTTAGAAGGTATGTAGTACCATTAGGCAGATAGTAAGAGTTAGTAGTTAGAGGGTACATAGTACTGTTAGTTAGTTGGAGAGAGTTAGAGTTAGTAAGAGGGTACGTAGTACCGTTAGTTAGTTGGAGAGAGTTAGAGTTAGTAAGAGGGTATGTAGTACCGTTAGTTAGTTGGAGAGAGTTAGAGTTAGTAAGAGGGTACGTAGTACTGTTAGTTAGTTGGAGAGAGTTAGAGTTAGTAAGAGGGTACGTAGTACCATTAGTTAGTTGGAGAGAGTTAGAGTTAGTAAGAGGGTACGTAGTACCGTTAGTTAGTTGGAGAGAGTAAGAGTTAGTAAAAGGGTATGTAGTATCGGTTAGTTAGTTAGTGGATTTAGAGGTTAGTAAGAGGGTACATAGTATCGGTTAGTAAGAGTTAGTGGAGTTAGAAGTTAGAGGGTACATAGTACCGGTTAGTAGAAGTTAGTTAAAAGTTAGTAAGAAGAGGGTACATAGTACCGGTTAGTGAGAGTTAGTGGTAGAAGGGTATATATATAATGTAGATAATAGTTAGTAGTGAGCAGCGAGAGGAGGGCATATGAGTACAGCTGGATAAATCATGTAGGCCACGCGACACATACTGTTGTACTGCACAGGCCCACAGAGTGGGCCAGAATGTGGATTATGAAGTAGAGTAATACATCGGCGATAATAAGTAAGTAGTAACACAGTAGTACGATAGTAGCACAGTACGATTAAATTAAAATAAGATAAGAATTAGAAAATTAGATAAATGATGGTAACAGTAGAAAGAAAATTCTGGAACATAATTAAAGTAACGGACAAAAATTGCAATTTAGGGTACAATTTAGCGCTTTTAGAAATTAAATAGGAAAAATTAGGCTATAACTCAAAATTAAGTAGGAAATAGGCCATTGTCGAACTGTACAGACCATCTTAAACTTATCACTCATCTGTACTGTGCCTTGGCAAGGCACCACCTTACAGGTGAGTGAGTGAGAGAGTTTGGAATGGTGGGGAAACTGATCAGGAAGAGAAAGGCGGAGTCAGGAGGAAAGGAGATACTGGTGGATTTCACCAAGAGGCATCCGGAAGAGAAGACAAGGGGATACTATGAGCGGTTAGAGAGAGGTCATTAAGCGCAAGCGCTACAAGACCATTTCAGGGAGGTGCACAAACAGTGGCTGGTCGGGACCTACGGGACGCCGTCGCTGGACAATGCAATCTTCGAGCATTTCCTCTACGTGATGAAATGAGATGAGGTGAAGTTCGGGATTCCGAAGTATGCGAGAGAGCCACCGAGGAAAAATTGGAAGAGGTTCGTAGAGTCCATCAGCAGAGAAGGATACATGGTCCTAGACAATGAGGGGACCGTGGAAGACAAGGAGGGTTTGAGGAGAGGATTGGCGGGGTCGGCTAGAACCATACTCCTACATTTGGCTGCACCAAATGGGGATATATTCCTATTCGTTCTAGGAACGTATGGAAAGAAGGACGGGCCAAAGTTGAACCGGTTGCCGAAGGCGGTGCAAACCCTAGTGAGAGAGAAGTCAACGACGAAAGTGGGATCGGCGATTCGCGACCACGCGGAGAGAATCATCGGTCCGGACACCCCCAACCTTCTGGATATGCAGACGGTCTATATGGCTATGACAGCACTAGACGGGTTGGGACTAGTGGAGAACACAGGACATTGCGGGGCGGTAGCAATGGGCCAGCTAATGGGGCTCGTGTGTCACAAACCGATGGATTGGAGCAAGTTCAGAGAGGAGTACGGAGCGGACTTGGAGAACTCGCTAAAGTGGGGAGTGAGGCCAGGGAGACAAGAGCTGTATCAATTCCGGAGAGGAGCGATAAAGGTATATCAGAATCGATATATCCTACAGGAGGACTGGATAATGATAGGTTTGCTTAACCTATTCATGACCGTGGTTATCGAGAGGGAACCAACGGCATTCCTATTATCAGGATCACCCCTAAGATACAAAAAAGCCTTTAAGATGGCTTTCAAGGGTCTGGTAGACCACCCGGGGATGAAGGGCGAGTCGGTGTACTACAACAGCCGAAATCTGGTAGACGGGGAGGTAGATACGCCGTATCAGAGGTGGGAGCAGCTAGAGGCGGATAGACGAGAGGCAAAGCGATTGGAAGAAATCGCTAAAAAGGAGAGGAGGGAAGCAGAGGAAAGGGAGGAGGAAGCTAGGGCACAGAGCTATGGCTTTGAGGAACAGGCGGCCTTAGACAAACTATGTTGGACATCGTCAGGGAGTTTGGGGGAGTCTCTAGGGCGAGAATTAGGATGGACGGTGGGATCACCGAAACAGTCGAAGTCGGGATTGCAGGCGACGCCCATACCAGCGGGCGCCGAGGGAAACCAGCCACTAAGGAGGCTAGGGGAGCTGGAAGGATGGAAAGTTACAGGCGAGAGCCAAGGCGGGAAGGGACACAGTGGGTCCACTGGGATACTGGGGTTGGAGCCACTGCCAGAGGAGGATGAGGACGATGACGAGTTCGGAGAGATGCTGCCCATCGGGAGGATCGGCCACTCGGACACGGACTGGGTTGGCGGGAGGGTGGTGACGGCCAGTGGGGCGAGGGCCTTCTGGGATAAACCTGGCAAGCAGGCCTGGGTGCATGAGGAGCCGGCGATGGATTTCGCGGGGAGCGCTATCAGGTTGGGCGAGCAACCGGGGACGGCACCACGGGAAGTATTCGGAGAGACAATGCCCGGGAGGGGCAAGGAGATCGATGTAGACAGGGACGCTAACGTCCGGAAGTTTGCTTACCAGCGACTCCACAGACCACGGAGATCGCTTGGGACGAAAGACGGCGTGGGGCGGGAGACATTGGTGCTCGGCTGTGACTACTGTGGGAGACAGACCCACCAGGAAAGGAGATGTTTGTACCGGTTTCAGAAAGGGACTAGTTGTCTCTACTGCCGCGAGTCGAGCCACAGGAGGGGGGCGTGTCCACGGTTGCACAACCGGTGTTCGAAGTGCAACTTTTGGGGACACTACGGATGCCAGTGCGACTGGATGGACGACAAAGAGAAGTTTAGGATCTTTGAGGAGTGGGCCGACATCTGGGCCATGACTCGGCAACGCATGAAGGCCCAGGAGTTCCAGTGGGGCTTCTTTAACATCAACCAGGAGGCCCACATGGAGATTATCAAACGGAGGCTTCCATTTACCTACCAGGAAGTGGCGACGGCAGCGTCGTATGCCGGAGTGATAAATACGCAGAGGTATTTGGACAGGTGGATGCCACAGAACAGAGGAGAGTTCAGGGATTTCTTGGCGGAGCATGTGCCGCGGGCGATGAAAGTGATCCTATGGGACGCCACCAGGGGGAGACAACAGGGCTATTCGGAGGGGACACCCACGAAGCGATACCGGGAGCTAATAACACCGGCGCCCAAGGAGTCGACGACCGGGATTAGTAAAGAGGTGATGGCGAGGGTCAGGAGCCTAAAGGGCGATAAGACCAAAGGAGCGGCAGCAACCAGGAAACGACCGAGGGAGGAGGACGACAGAGGGAAAGAGTTGAGGTGGTTCCCGAAGTCAGGTGGAACGAACTAAGACATCCATGTGATATGCCTGGAAGGCACCACGTGATACGTGCGAACTCCTAAGTACGAATTCAAGTAATTTAAATAATTGAAAAGTGCAATTAGTATGTACGTACATAGTAATCATTATTAGTTTAGCAAGTAAATACAATCAAAGTAAGTACTATAGTCATACAACCTTTTCTCAATTAGCTACTGGGACTGGGGACCAATAGACTATAATACTATCGCGGACAAGGCACTGGACGACATCACACTTCTTGAGTGCGACGGCACAGGAGGGGGGTGAAACAGGTCGGGAGTGAGTGGGTGAGATAGGGGTTGAGTTGTAGTGCGGAGAGAGTGCGGGTGCAATTCAAGTGTGGGGGGGGGGGGCGAATAAGAGGCTGAGTGAGGGACAGGGAAGTCCGAGAGTTAGAGCGGAAGTGAGGAGAAGTAGAGGAGAGTCAGGGTGAGAACAGAGTGGAGTTGGAGTGGCAAAAGTGTTGGGAAAAAAAAAGTCGTGTGAGAGGAGCGCACGATCGGCTCGACACGGGATGCCAGGTAAACAGGGTAGCGATATCATACCCATAGGGGGCGGTCTGGAAAGCCGGCTCCGAGTAAAATAGATCCACCCCACACTCGATGGTAGATCGAGATCCAGCGGAATTGTAGCGCACTAGAGGTGGATGCTATCTTCTCACCGGGAAGATAGCATGGGGGGAGTGTTAGCGTATTCAATTCCGCTAACCAGGCCCACACAAAGTTGGTTTTAAGCAATATTGGGAGCACGAGGTTGATTACCAATCAACCTCGTGTCACCCCAATAAGCGGGGACAACAGGCCCCAAGGGAACACACACAGCAGGGGTCAGAGGTTACACCTCCGGGAGGGAGAGAGAGACAGCAGCGGGGGGGAAGCACTCCCAGGGAGATGGGAGGGTGAGAACTGAGTTATTCGCCAATGGGGGTAAGGCATCCGCTGAGTAATGTAACACGGCCAATCAGTGCAATATATTACCGGTTCTTGTGCCAATTTCATTCACTTAGTCAGTCAGTTTTAGTTAGGGTAGAACGGGAACTCTTATTACCGTTCACTGCCGTCATCCATAATTCAGCTTTACCGGTACAATTATATTCTACAATCGTGCTTATACTTCACTTGTTAATTCTACATTTTATATATATCATCTTACAACAAAGTCGGAATAATTATCAACAATCTAGAACTCTTTTCATACACATACGGCGGGGAACGCGTAAGTCTGATAACCGGATAAACTGGGATCCTTGGTGGATCCCGTACACCAAATATTACCTACATACAAGCTAGTTTTTGATAATTTATTTTTCGAAATGTTCCAGAACATGTTAGCTAATTATTTTGAAAAAATTAACGTTCTAGAATAAATAATTTATTAATGGTGTAGTACAAATATTATATTAATTTTCTAGAACAAATATTATATTAATGTTCTAGACCTAATATTATATTAATGTACTTGAAAAAATATTTTTTGTACATTTTTAGACAGAAGACTGGTTTGTATTTAAAAAGCATCGATTTGGTTCTAAAACGTGTCAAAAATCAAAAATAATTTTCAAATTTTTCCATTTTCAAAATTAATTTAATTACGGTTGTTTTATAACTTCTGGATCTCGTCTTTATAGTAGTAAATTATTTTCATGTTTGTTTGTTGCCTGGAACTCTAGCCGGCATTGGTACACCGTGGTACTAATAGTTTGATCTATTATTTTCATATCAAAAAGGCTTTTATCATAAGGTTTTTTTTCTATAACAAATAAATGACGTACTGACAGTAGGTTGGTAGCTGATAATTTTGATTTTGTGTCATAGCTATGTAGTCCTATTTTTAGCTAGAGAAAAATATTTATTTTAGATAGTTTTTTTTATAATTTTTTCTTGCGAAAATGGGCACCGGTATAATCATGAGTTTATGGCACTGTTTCGATAGGCACGACTACATTCTGTGTACCCATGACCATATTTTTTTTACTTAAGCTAGTTTTTGCTACTTTTTTTTAAAACTATTCTATTTCATGTTAGCTATTGTTAGGTAAAAAAATATGTTCTATTGATTTTGTAGATATTGATTTTCCAAGTTTAGCTATCATTAAAACAAATTAAAAATTTCAGAAATTATTTGTAATGGGTAATAAATTGTTTAATTATCTTTCTATAAACATTAATAGCTACTAATTTTCAGGCTAGCTAGTGATTTTGCAAGTTTATTATTTACTATTATTAAAAAAAACAATTTATTACTCATAACAAATAATTCTAGAAAAATTATTATTTTTTAAATGATAGCTAAACTTGCAAAATCACTACTGTAGCTAGCCTGAAAAGAAATAGTAGCTACTAACGTTTACAGATAAATAAACAATTTATTACAAACATAACTTTAAAATTAACAATCAAACATAAAATTCTAACAAATAGTTTCTATTAAATTTATTTTTTTTAATTGTTCTAGAACAAAAAATATTTGTTCTAGAACATTTTTTTTTTATAAAACTATAGCTAATATGACATAGAACATTAAAAAAAGAAAAACTAGCAAAAACTAGCTACTACAAAAAAATATGATTCGATATATGGTTCGATATGGGTCACCCAATTGCGAAATTTTACAAACTCACCTATAAAATATATAATAATATATATATAATACTATATGTATTATATACTTACTATATATGTATTATATACTATATATATACATTATATATTATATCTGTCTCTTTGTCGGTCTAATCTTTGAAAGCTTATTTCTCAGAAACTCCCAACTTTATTCTTAAACTAAATCGTTGTAGGACTGATATATGGAAAAGTTTAGAAAGTTTACACACAGTCAGAATTTTGTAGTTCGGTGGCTAGGGGACTACAGTACATGTTTAATATTAAATGCTGAAATGACATCCCATTTCATAATTTTTAATCTGTCCAAGCTGAAACCATGGCAGACTTGAACTAGACCATATCCGTCATGTGTCTTTCAAAGGAGGCAATAATCCGCCTGCAGTTCTCCAGTTTGCCACTAAAGGGTAAAATATATGATAGTGAAATTATTCTCTCACATTGTCATTTATAATACGTTGAAGATGAAACTAGAAGATGATACAGCCTGCACCTTTGTGAGGATGGTAATTGTTTCGTCTACCGTTAGAGAGCAAAATAACTAAAAGTATAAAGCTTCTCTGTTCGTGCTTTTAGACCTTTAAAAGGGCAGCACACCGCTATCTATCCCGACAAGTGTCGCGAAGTAAAAATACCAAATGTTTGGGTACCTGTATCTTCATTTCTATTAGTCATAGTGTACTGTAATTTTCTACACTGTTTTGGTCAAAGTAGAGGTACTAGAATGAATGTGTGTCAGGTTAATGATGAAGATAGATGACTTGCCAAAGCAATACAGAAGTAGCATATTCAAACAAAGTTGACTTCTGAATCCCAATGGAACCATTCTAGTACCACATTTAATATGACAAACTGTGGTGCTGCTCTGAAAATTTCAAGAAAAAAGCTCAAACAGAAGCCGAGATAAAGGAACATTGGTATTTGCTTTAATGCGGAAAGTATATTTTCCGTAAATCACATTTTAAATCAAATGATTGAAAGATTACACAGATCGGTACATAATCAGTCAGTGTTAAGAGTTAAAACTATCAGAATATCAACATACAGTCATTATAAATATGAGGAAGATATTAGAATGCTCCTGGAGCATATTCCTCACCAGAAGAGTCCTCATCTCTGGGTCTCTTCTTTGTTCAAATGCAAGCAGTTCTCTGAAGACAATCTCGATTGGAACGCTTGATCCGGATATCATCCAGTTGTTGCAATCCATTCACAGAATATTGTCCTGCATATATTCCGAGTTTCTCTAGAACTTTGAATCTTGATATATTTCCAGAGTTAAAGCATGATATAGCATCATATGTCCCAAGCTCAAGAGTTTTATATCCAACAAATACCCGCTTGGGGCAACAAACCCAGATTGAGTTATTGACACTCTCATTACAATTTTGAGTTTGCCCATGTAAGCACTTCCTCAAAAGATTCAAGTTTGATAGATCTCTGAAAATTGGTCGAATCTCATCCATAATTGCAATTGGAAGTGAATGTTTATGATTATAAGCTTCTCCAGCAATGAGGGATTTGTTGTATCCACACCAGGTGTTATCCTCTTTGGGGCATAATCCATGTTGGGGATTCTCATTTGTGGACATCTTATGGAAACGGATTGCTTGGACAGCACAATGCATTGCTTGAAGATCATGGGTATTTCGTCTAATTGCCATCCCATAGTAGAGTTGGAGAGAGTTTATGGTATTGTCTGTAAGCCGGTTTCTTCCTCCTATTGTTTTACTATCAGATAATTTCTTACCCTTGAGAGAGGTCTTTTAGACGCCGCAGTCTACATCCCATCCTTTTCTGTACATGCCCAATGCATTATAATTTGGTTATTGAGCAATCACTTCCATATGGTTGACTATTGGTCACCGTAGAAAACGAACTACTATCTCCATAACCAAGATATTTTGTATATCTAACACCATACATATCCACAGAGCGATTGAACATCATCTTGGCACCTACAACCTCCATTCCACCGCTTGTACCTTCATAGTTTTTGATGCAGATCTCCTTGTGTGCATCTTTCACACTTTGAGGCTGAGACTGAATCTTGATGCAACCATGGCAGAATTTAGAGACACATGCACATCTGTGACCTTACCAGTATCCATTGATGTCATTGTTACAACTCCATTGAGAGACTTATGTCCTCGACGTTGCCAACTACCATCAACACATACAGCAATATCAGTGGCATTATCATTGGCATTTACTGAAACAGTTTCCAATCAAGCATCCTTCATAGTTTCTTTAGCTACTGCTTTGACTGCTGGCAGAATTACATCATAGGTTCTTTCAAAATGCTGAATGGGAGATTGTATACCCATTATTGCAGCAAATGTTTTAGCTCCTTGGACCTCATTCCATATGCAAAACGAAGATTGCTCTCATAGTGTGTCCTGCCCTTCTTGTTTGTGGATACTTTTGCCGGAGGTGATGAGTCAAATGGTACATAATTGAAACAAGAATGGCATTTCAATTGGAAGTTTGAAGCCAGTCCACACTGTATTTGTTTTTCAATTGTGATATTTGAACCATGGCAATGTTGACAGCAAACAATTTCAGAAAGAGCAATATTCAATAATTCTATGTCCATAAGTTCAAACCCATCCCTAGATGAACTGTAGTCAGGAAATCCTAGAGTTCCAGGAACAGCAGCTATCTTTCTACTAGAAGCTGATTGTCGCTTATTAGTACCAGTTGTTTCAATAGGGACAACTTTTGCATTGCTTTCAGTGGCAGAACTACTGCACTGAGCACTACTGCCGGTACTGACTGCTGGCTTGTAACGGTTTCCTCTGAAACGCCGTTTCTTCATAAAGCTTGAACATCGGGGCATCTTCAAGCAGGTACGGACCAAGGTGTGTAAGTACCATGTAGTAAAAAACAATCAATAAATTATATCACAGAAAATAGTTGGATAGTAGTCATATATTATAGTTATCTAAAAGCTTATAGGCCTACTTGTAAATATTTTCTGTTTTTTTTATGGCAGTATGGATATCATTGGGTACCTACTCCTACAACCATATTATACTAATATAGGCCTATAATTTACAAAATCAAAACTTCTGCTACAAGGTACAAATGTATGAAGATGTATGTGTTTTTCAGATAGGCAGTCAAACTATAGGAGAGTACCGGTACCTCAAACCCTCAAAAAGTGTGTAGGCCTATATGATATTGTGATAGCAGCTTTAGGCCCTGTTTGTAAGCAGAATATAACATTGATTGATGACAGACACATACATATAATATATAATGTTTTATAAGATCTTCAGACTCTTCAAAGAAAGTTGTCAAGTAGCGAAGCGATTGAAACAAGACAGTAACAATGTCACACATTAGACTGAAAATTTTACTAAAAATAACGGCAGTGATTTTTTATGTCCTTTTATTTGACTTTTTTTGTCCTTTTTTTTACGAATTATGCATAATGACTTTTGTTGTTTTCTTAATGACTTTTATTGTCCTTTTAATGACTTTTTATGTATGTATTTCTTCAAACTGTCAGACTGCTGATTTCTGGACTGTCAGACAGTTGATTTCACTATGCCTGTGCCAAAACATTCCATGATTCCATGATTTATAGACTATGAGATAGATTTCCATATGCGCCTGTGGCCTGTGGTATTTAATAGTTTGTGGTTGTTGTCGATGATCGATTACCACATGACGTAGCAAAACACTCATTTCATAGCCAAAAACAATTACCAATTGATGGAAAGGAGCTGGTTAAGGCCGAGTTTTCTAACCAAAACAATAAACAGTCACTTTTCCAAATCAGGAAAAGGAGCAGGTTACAAAGACGGGATTTTCTAACCAAAACAATAAACGATCACTTAACTAATTGAGGGAAAGGAGCAGGTTACAGATGCGGAATTTTCTAACCAAAACAATAAACGATCACTTAACTTATTGAGGGAAAGGAGCAGGTTACAGAGGCGGGATATTCTAACCAAAACAATAAACGATCATTTGACTAATTGAGGGAAAGGGACAGGTTACAGAGGCGGAATTTTCTAACCAAAACAATAAACGATCATTTAACTAATTGAGGGAAAGGGGCAGGTTACAGAGGCGGGATTTTCTAACCAAAACAATAAACGATCATTTTACCAATTGAGAGAAAGGAGCAGGTTACAGAGGCGGGATTTTCTAACCAAAACAATAAACGATCCTTTAACTAATTGAGGGAAAGGGGCAGGTTACAGAGGCGGGCCTTCTGTGCTGTTGGAAGTAGTGGTGCCGCTATCCGTAACACTACTCAGGACAGTAGTCATGATCCATTATTGATTATAAAACTAATACAGTAATAGGTCTAAATTATGTGAAAGGTATATCCACATTTTCCACAATCCTGCAATCCAGTTTGGCCTATCAATTATTTCAAATGTATTAGCACAACCGGTAGGCCTACCATTACCGTATTTAAATGGTAGGCTACACAGTAGGCCTATAGCAGTACCGGTGCCAGTACCGGTACTAAAATACAGAAATATCTGCTTTATACCTACATCTGTACATACAATACAGCAAAATAGTGCTATATATACTAATACCGGTACTGATAGCCTGAGAGAACATCAGTAGAGAAACCGGTAGCATGGAACCTAACATTAGACTTTTGGAGGACATAAAAAATCATAAAAAAAGGACAAAAAAAGGATTTAAACGGACAATAAAAATTATTGCGAAAAATAACTGCAGAAGTAGAAGTTTGAAATTCCCTCCATCATATAAATTGAAGAAAATGTTGATTTGAAACTCATAATAACAGCATCTATAGATACTGTATTTGACAGATGTATTGTTTGATAAAAAGTAAGTCAAAGTCTCAAAAATCCATCGGACATACACAAAAGCGAGGCAATTTTTACAATCTTCCTGTATTGATATGGACTCAAAATTTTACCACAGTGAAGACCATATGTGAATCACCAAAAAACAATCAAAAACTCAATTTTTATTTTTTTTAAATATTTTAGTGGTGTGCTGCCCTAACAGTTTAATCTGCTAATTTATTTGTCTTATAATACCTGACAGCCCGTACAAATATGAACACAGCCGAAGCCAGTCTGTGCGGCGTAAACCCACTGGAGGTGGGAGACTGGATTCTATGGCAGAGAGAGATGTAGGCTACTTTGTATTATTCGATTGATCTTTACTATATAATCTCTAAAAACTATGTATATTTTAAGTTAAATACTAACAGTTCCTTTCAGGTGCTGCGCTCACACTTACACAGATGACACGTTCGTAGGGTCTTCGCGCAGCACTAAGTGAGCAAAGCCTTTATCATATGGGTACCATTAACGAGTTGTCTGCAGTTAGTCAAAAGTCTTCAATACAATACTCGTCCTCCTCTTGTGCCTAGTTGCGTTCGTTCGTTTTTGACGAAACTTCAGATTCTTTCTAAACTTTGACGAACTACATACATACCAAGTTTCGTTTAATTTCATAAAGGAATAACCGAGTTATTAGCGATCAAAAATTTATGACGACAGACGACGACGACAACAGACAACTCGCCAACGGCACCCATATGCTAAAGCTTCGCTCACTTCGTGGCTCGCCCCTCAATAGTATTGAAACACACCAATTTGCTGACTGTCACTAATTTTACTCGCATATAAGGAAAAACTTAACTCATGTACGTTGGGGACTATGAAACAGCATAAACTCATACAAACCACTGTTATTTGAGCTATTCAATTGGGAATAGTACTCCCCTCCGCTTACCTCAATAAATCATGAAAACCAAGAGATCTACCGGTTATTCGTAAGTATTCTCCAACTATTAGCATTAATCATTAGGTTACAAATCACAATATATTATAACAGCATAAAACAGTATAAAAGATTCGGTGCGGCAATATCAGCAGTCAGACATCAGTAAGTCAGGATATGTTGCAATATGAGAATGTCAAGTATGAATTGTATGTAAACGTAAATAATGTAAGTTAATGCAAGTGGAAAGAGTATGTTAAGTATGTAATGATAATAGATTTGCGTTCGGTGATTTATCTGGCCGCTGATGTTTCTGAGCGAAAGTCAGGAAGTGTATATAAACTCACTGAAGGAGTTGCAGCAATGTCCTTGCATGAAGTAATCAACAAGGCATGAATCACCATCGAATGTCATAGAATCCATTGAATCAGGCAGAACTCCAATCAGGGAATCAGTAACCATGCCATCCATCCGTATCCAGGGGATTCGGTAATTCAGTCTATGGCGTGGCGTAGAGTGGAAAGTATACTGATTGGATGGTAAATAATGCAGAGACAGGGGGACAAAGATAAATACTGTCCCAAGGTTGGTGATTTCTAAATCTAAGCAGCTGTTTCCTCTAAGAGTGTATGAAAAGGTTCTATTGGTGCCTACTTAGAATAAACGCTGGATGGAGTGAGTTTATGTCATAAAATATAAAAATTCTTATTAAGGGGTTTTAAGGTTTAGAGTAACCAGCGCATTGTGTCAAAAGGGGGACATTATGGCCGGAAAAACTTTAACCCTATCACCACTGGGGCGGGGGGGGGGGGGGGGGGGGGAATCGGTCCCTTCTTAGATTTTAATTTCTATATCTCTGCAACCACATTATGTACCAGCCCAATTTTTTACGAGAATTAGTCAAATTAAATGGCGCATCTTTTTCAGAAAACGGCGTTGCAATTAGATTTCAACTTTTCGATGTGGGTGCCACCTCAAAATTTGGTCACCTGCAGAAATTGTTTTGAAATTTTCGAACTTTATAAGGTCATTTGTGAGGTAGTAATTCTTTTTTTTATTGATTCTAATTCGTATGGATCACTCTACTACTCTATATCTGTATGTAAGGGAAGTGGTACGTCATTTTTGGTGCACTAAAATTAAGGCGTGCACTTCAAATTTTCAAAATTTCAATATTTATCTAATACTCCGAAAAGTTTTGATTTCACCGCATTTTTAATGGGTTTTCTGGCCCTCCTAATCGATTGAAAGTAATATAGAAGACTCAATTCTTAGAGGTACATCATTTTTGGTGCACCAAATTTAGGGCGTGGCAAGTTTTGCATTAAAATTTTCAAAATTACGATATTGAGAAAATACCACAAGGTTTTCATTTCAACCCATTTTTATAGGTTATCTGGACCGCTGAATCGATTGAAAGTAATCTTGAAGCTTCAAGTCTTAGTGGTACGTCAGTATTGGTACACCAGAATTAGGGCGTGGTACTTTTTCAAAATTTGAATAAGTGCTACTCCCTAATTTTGGTGCACCAAAAATGCCGAACCACTAACTCTTCAGGCTTTTATAATACTTTCATTTGATTCAGCGGTCCAGAAAACCTATAAATGTGCGTTGAAATCTAAACTTTTGTTTATTTTCCGAATCTCTTGTATTTTTCAATATTTGAAGTGCCACACCCTAATTTTGGTGCTCCAAAAAAGACGATCCACCAAGTCTTCAGGCTTCGATAATATTTTCAATCGATTCAGCGGTTCAGAAAACCTATAAAACGAGTAAAATCAAAAGATGGGGGTATTTTCTGAATATCGTATTTTTCAAAATTTGAAGTGCCACGCCCATTTCTTAGGTGAACGAAAAATAGCATCCAGTTTAATTTCCGGAAAAATGGAATATAATCACATTCGATCCAGCGTAGTAAAAAACCTACTAATGCTAGCCAATAATGCCACACTATCAGTTTTTAGAATATCGAAAAAATGTATATTTTGTCCTGGGACTACTTCTATTTTTCATAAAAATTATTATACCCACCTTAAGAAATTTTCATTTTTTTGGATCCGAAAATGTTCTTCGATAATTTTTTCACCTAAAACCCAAATATTGTAGGATTGTATTGTATGATTACAAAAATACAACGGAGGGCGAAACGATCCCTTGCCAGTGGTGCTAATGGTCTAAACACCAAGGTGGTAATAGGGTTAACACCGCTCCCAGGAAATGGGACTTAAGTCTATAAAATATACATAGAGTCACAATGTCTTAATATAATAACTACTGTAAACAATCAATCCTTCTTTCTAGAACGACTTTTACGGAGTTTCTTGAAACTTCGGGTAGTTGTAGTATTTTTCTCCGCAGCACAAGCCACTTTAATAGGAGGGCTATAACTCCTCGGAGAAGGGTGCAATATAATTGCAACAGAAGGGTTGGGGTTGCAGTTGGTGTATCCGCCGGTCGAGGTACCTGGTTGGTCAATATCAATAGGAGCTCCACTTCGAGATTATAAGGAACTTCGATATCACACGTTTATTGGAGGATCGAAGGGCGCACGATCTTTAAACCTATTAGTACCGGGCTATAAAATGTTGTACAAATACCAGGGGGGGGGGGGTGTCGGATTGACCCCCCCCCCCCCCCCCCCCCTCTAAAATCTACAAATTTTTACGAAAACGTCTGATATTTTGTATGTACGTAGGTATCACTAGTGTGAATCCGACGCGAAAACAGAATTTTCGAAAAAATGTACTGGGGTGGTTATATTGCAGCACCAAAATTACAAGTAGTGTACAATTTTCACAAAATTTGAAAGATACATTTTACGGCTAATTGTTTTTCAATATAGGTTTTCTGGGACGGAAAATACATTGGAAATATTTAAAAATTATATGATTACTATAAATAGCTGTTTAGTCCTCTCTGCGTAGGAAAAATATGAAAAAAACAAATATAGTTTTCAAAATATGGTGCTAGCACCACATTTTGCACCCACTTCCGAAAAATACAAGTTTGAGATGTCTAGTTTGATAATTATAAATTTTATTGAATTCAGAATAGCCGTAAAACTCTAAAATGCAAGAAATAAATTGTCACAAGCAATTTTATCTATTGAGTGGATTTCCAAAATTTCGTGCTAGCACCAAAATTTGCACACAGCACCGAAAAATACAAGTTTGATACGGTGCTGGCACAAAAAATTGGCACACGCCGAAAAAAACAAGTTTGAAATTTCTAAATCATTTATAGGAATTCAATCCAATTGCTAACACCAAAAAACCGGTGTAAATCAAAAATAGAAATGTTACAATTCATATTTAATGAAATGTAATTATTTTCAAATAACATCTCAAAAAAAAGTGCCAAAAGTAGTGTTAAAAATGGTGCTATAACTCGAAAACTACTCAATATTTTTGAAAACGGTTTTCACTACTAGGAAGACAATATATTTTTAGGAATAGTCATAAAATTTCAGATTCCCAACTGCGTTTGTTTCAGAATTATAATAAAAAAACCACGGGGTTTAATAGGGTTAAAGCTAGTCTCAGTACAGCAGCTTGGACTGGTCATCCTGCTTTAGTCGTCTGCATGACTGCCATCGGTTGGCCGTGAGTCGTAAGGAATTTTCGGGGTTTCACAGTTCTTTCTTATTCCCGTTCCCTTGCCTTATATTCGTAGGGACGTCGGTGGACTTCCTGCAGCTCGGGGTGTGCATTTATAAATTTCTCACCGTATTCCATGTCTTGGCTAATGCAACCAAGTAAATTATATAAGTCCAGATTATTCGGTTTGATATTCTTTAAATATTTTCTCACATATTTGGTGGAAATATACTCACCAATGCGTTTTAGTAATTCATAACTGGGAATACGAGTTTTCTGCTCGATTTGGAGAAATAGATAGGGGTGAAATGCTTACACTCCCTCATAGGCGCGTCCAGGATAGTAACGATGTCGCGAGTCGCATTGAAGATCTGCGCTAGCTTCCCAAGCTCATATGTATGGCCACACAATTAACTCGTCTACGCTTTCCATGTCGGGGCTAAAAGGGGAATCCCAACTAGCGTATCCTTTTAACTGACAATAGTGATATTGCGTCATAAACTGGGGGCAGACAGCAAAGATGTGCTTATTATTAACATGACAATAAGCACAATATATCCCCATTTGGGGTTGGTCTTTGAAGTAGGAACAGACTTCATCAGAGGTCAACAGGGTAGTGTGATCGTGAGAGGCGCATATGCGGCAGCGCTTTCGAGAAATGTGGCTGGCGTGTCTATAACCATAGGCAGTAAGACTTTTGCGGTCCTTGATACCACTCCAGCGTGTGATCATCGTCACTACTACGAGGGGCTATTGGCTGGATTTCATCCACCTCCATACAGATCGGTTCCTCGTCCGTCTGAATAATTCCTACGGGAGTAGTTATTCTTTGCCCAGGGTCGACAGTTTGTATTTCCATAACCGAATATCCAAAAATGATTTTAGGTCTCTGCAGAATGGGGGAATGCATATTCCGTATGCACACATCTTTGAAAATAGCAAATCCGGCACTATCTAATTTCTCAGCAGCTGAATAACACAGGTTGAGTTTTGTCAGGCACGGTTTTTAAACTGACTATCAACGTTCCGAAAGGGAGTCAGAAAACGCCTGAAACATTCAAATCGGATGAATTTGATGTGTTCATCTAATTTTGTTTGTTTAGTTCCAAGAATTAATGGGTGTGAACGGATGGTTCAACTGCACACACCGGCTAACAATCCGGAAAGTGTGCTATTTTCGAATATGGTATAAAATGGCAAAGGAAGGACAAAGGGGCACAATCATAAAACTATCAACTGCTCCAGGTGCCGTCAATGGTCCATCGAAATATGAACGTGAATAATGGTCGCCATAAACCTTCTGGTAATTAAGCGGATTTCCAAATTTAAAGTTACATCCATACTTTTAATACGCTAAATGTCCGACAGTGTAAGCGGAATCAATTCCCTGCACTACCCACCAAAAATGGGCTTAGTGGCATTTTACAAATTATAGTTGGGAAGGTGACATTACCAATAATAATGTCACCTCATAACCAACTTAGGCGATACACATCGCCAGCCACAGAGAAAGTTGAGAGGTCAAACCCTCTCAGAGGGGTAAAGGGGCTAGCAGGGGTTAGCACGTGGGGACAGTGGCAACAGGGAGTGGCGAGGTGACAATTAATCAGGTTAGGCAATGATGGGAGGGGAACACAGATTGGGAGCGATTAGAACGCATCTACTGGCCAGGTCACTCAATACCGTAGCAGTGATTAATATGTGTTAATAATATATAACCGTTGCACTTATTGATTCTGATTCAGTTGTTATCTATACAGTTGTGAGACTGGAACAGTTTTTAACCATTGTCATTACCGTGCTATTATATTCTGACTGTGTTATTATTACGTTCTGAGATTATAACAAAACTGACAGTAAAAACTCAGTTATTTCCATGGCCTCCGGCCTATTATATATATCCAGACCACAGCTTTTAGCAGCCTACAAACACCGGTCGGGATCCATACTGCCAACTCTGTTGGATCCCGTCACAGTTAAAAACCGTCAACAACTCAACAACCATTTAAATAAACTGTGACCCCAACCAGCCCCAACATGAGCAAACACGAGATGCTCCAAGGTCCAGAGTAAGAGACGAGCTTGCCATGAACCCCGAGCGACAGAGACAAAATGATTCGTGAAGCAGCGACGAGGCGGTACCAGCCCAAAACACCGGATTTGCCAACAAGGGATGCTCCAGTCATTAAGGAGGAGAGTGGCCGAGTATGAGGAGGAGAAGAGAACGAGTAAATGCGAGATCAGAGGGCAAACGAGCCGAAGTCGCTGGCCAACCATTGGCCAAAGGCGCCAAATGTTGATCGCGCAAACAAGCAAATGAGGTCGAATGAGCAATCACCTACAACAAGGGTACAATGCCACAAGGAATTTGTTGAAGGACACTAGAGAGGGAGGAAAGGTAGACCAGCCCAAGTTGTACCGGAGGCTAGGTGAGTGCAACAAACATTTTCACTACCTAGTCCGATTTGGGCAGGGGGAACTAGCAAGTGAGAGGGCGAGGGGGTTTGCCACAGAACTGTTCAAATTGTGGCTATCTGAGGTGGTGGCGCCTAGTGTGGTGTACATAGGGCCCTATCTAGTAGATGCAAGGGGGATTTAGTTAGTGGGATGGGCAGACCAGCAAGACACCAAACCCGAGGTTAACCCCGAAGATTCAGTGTCGTCGGTTAGTAGGAATGCTAGTTCCATTAGTAGGACAAACAGGCAACGGGAGTCCGTCGCAACCGAAAAGTCCACTACATCCTCCACAAAAGCAAGAAGGGTGTTAGAGATAGATCTGGCGTGTCATCTAGACATTGTCGCGCTGGATCAAAAGGAACTAGAGAGACAACTGGATGAGGGGACTGCGTTACTAGAAAGGGAAAGGGAGATAGTGAGAGAATGTAAAGATAGAGCCGAGAGGGTGACGAGAAACTGTAGAGAGCGGGATGAGAGAGAAATGAATGAGTGCAAAGAGCATGAGGAGCGGGAGACAAAAGAGGAAAATGAGCGCAAGGTGCGGGAGGCGAGAGCATTGAAAGTGAAGCAAACGAGCGTAGAGAGCGGGAGGCGAGGGATGCAGAGTTACCTGATCAGAGTATTAAAAAGGATAGAGAGAGAGAGATGAGAGAGAGAGAGAGAGATCTAGTAAACGTATGAGGGATGATATGCATTCGCAGTTGAGGGGGTTAATGCAATATCAGGCAAAGCAGAAATGCCGATTAGAACTGGCAAAAATGGGTTTATCAGAGAGAGAGGCTGGTTTGGTGGTGCACCAGTGTTAAAGCCCCCGATGACCCTTGGTCATCCTTCGGTACACATAATGGCTTACCATCTGCCCTCTGCCAGCCCTGTGTGCAACACGTCTCCTCTAACTAACTATCCTGTCTCCATTGTCTCCCTTCGTCATTGGCTCCTCTTCCTTTGGATTAACCTTCTTACATCCTCTCTTTTTCCACCTTGTCTTCTTATTCGACCTCCTTAGTATCGGTAAATTCTTTATACCCTCTAAGATTGGCGTCTCTTCCGGACATCTCTCCAGATACCTTGCCATCCACTCTTCCCCATACCCATACTGATACTTGCCAGGAACGTCTTTGTCCCATCCCATTGCCTCTAGGTCCTGTGCGTCAAACCAATTCTCCTCCGCCCACTCCCTTGCTGTTACTTGTCTCCTCTACCAATGGTACTTCTCCAGATTCGTCCTCTACCATTTCCACTATACGTGGATCCAGATCCATACCCACCCCAACTCCTGATATCCTTTCCCGGGCTGCTTCTCATATGGGACCTTCCTATCTCCCATCCTTGACTTGTGATATCCTTCCTAAACGGTACTGGACAGCATGCATCCAGATGTTTTGCATACGCCAAACACTTTGTGTCATTGCCAAAAATGGTTTGTAGCCTCTCGTGGGCTGTCGGACAATCCATGCTGACTATAAGAGATACTTTCGGGACAACCGGTTCGGGCATGGAGAAGTCATTGTCGATTGCTCTATATCAATCTTTGTAGGTCGCCTGGCGTTAATGTTGATCGACTCTATTATTTTTATGGGTTCAATCATAGCCCTATAGTCGCACCCTGGTGTCATCGCTTCGATTCTACACTGTTCTGTCATTATCTTCATGACCGTGATTTTGCTGGAGATCGTGGTTACTGTCATTTTACTTGGCCGCAGTAGTGAGATGGGGAGGCCATTCCTTCTCTTCTTTACTTAGCAAGTCAGAGCCACCTAGCCAATCTGGCGTATCTGTCAGATCTTTGGGTGTAGCTCCTCTGGAGGCAATGTCGGCTGGATTGATAGTCCCAGGGCAATGTCTTCATTGGTCTACTTTAGTGTGACTAAGTATAACAGCTACACAGTTAGTAACAAAGCCACTGAACTGGCAGACTTTGTTAGTCAAATATTCTAGAATGAGCAATGCATCTGTCTAATAAACAGTTTTCTCCAACGGACATTCTATCTGATTGGTAATATTCCTGCCGATGGTGGTTGCGCATAATGCCGCATTTAACTCCACTCTAGGGACCCACTGTTTGTTGTTTATCAAAGCTTTTGAGGCGGTCAATGAAACTTTAATTCCTTCCGGAGTTTTGACCCTCAAATAGGCTACTATACCTATTCCAATATTGCTGGCATCTCCAAACACGTGGAGTTGATTGGAATAAGTGGGGAGAACGTGACCGAAATATGAGCGGGAAATCTTAAAGTCCTCAATAGGTGGTAAAGAGTCTTTGCACTTCATCCACTTCTTCAACAGTTCTCCCTTGAGAGGGTCATCCCAAGAGTGGTTTTCGAGCCACATTAGCTGGACTAGACTCCAAGGAACCAGGATTACAGGACTAATAAATCCTTACGGATCGAAATACGTGCTCAGAATACTCAGGCAAATCCTCTTAGTTTGAACAGGAATATTGCATTGTTTTAATTGTAAGAACAAAATATCCCTCTCTGTATCCCACTTCAGTCCGAGGGTTTTAGTTTCCGGGAGGTCTTCTTTAAGGAGGTCGAGATCTTTAGCACCTCGTTCCTTTTCTGGGATCGCCTCCAGAAACTCACGGGAGTTGCTGGTGAATTTAGTTAATCAGAATCCACTGCATTGAAGACACTCTAGCATTCCCTTGGAAAATTCTATAGCTTCTTCCACAGTAGGTAGTGACTTGAGGTTGTCGTCCATGTAGAGTACATGTACAACATTACTGAGCGAGAGAAAATACACCAACAAAACGATATAAATGTAACTATGTACAGTACAATTTATTATAAAACAAAATTAAACTACGTACAACTTTACCGAGAGTGTGACAATACTCCGACTCAACGAAAAAGATTTAACTATGTTACATCTTGTTTATTTATATGTCAGATACCAAAAAATTCAATGAAAATAATTCTGCGGGTAATATTTAGAAATGCCCAGCGTACAGTAATTTATTTGAAAAGCCACAAAATAATTTTACATAAACTGAACCAATACCCACACCTTAATCTGAACCATAAAATGGGCCAAAACAAAACCATACTGGTATCATTACCTGCACTGTGACTTAAGATATCTAAAGCATTATTACCCGAATCATAACCATATCTTGAAACAGAACCATAACATGAAACCATAACAACGACTAAACTGAACCATACCATTACTCTAGGCGTACTGAAACCATTTTACATATACCCTGGTGATATGTAGACTTTTAATAACCACATTGGCAAATTGTTTATATATTTAGCATCTGACGCATGTCAAAGATTTGATAACAAAATTGGCATTTCATTACATGTTCGTAAATTTTACAAATTAAGATAAGTTTTTTGTTGTTTGTGTGTAAAATATACTTAGTAGAAATGCAATGAAAATAGAAGCCGGCAAATAAATGTCCTTGTCCCATGTAAATTGTTGAGAAAACCCCCATCATTAAAATTGTCTGACCGCATAACACGAACCTTTATCCTAACCTTAACATGAACCACATCAAAACCTTGTCATTATTACTTGTAGGGCGTACCTTGACATTCAACAGTCTGTCATACCATACAGCCATACCAATACTTCAATGGAGAAACGTGATTGGTGCAAGTTTTCGGTGCTGCTTCCCAATGGATGTTTACTGGTCACACCTCTTTTCGTTACATTAGCTGTTCCCTCCCCCTCGGGGGCTTTACTCTTAATGTCATATCTTGGCCTTGCCTCTTGAGAATGCCTTCATTCGTGAGACGAATACTGCCAGTCAGTTGGCTGCTGTCAGATGATCACACTACGTGGTTCCCCTTTGAGCGGATTTAATTCGGCTTCATTACCCTCATAAAATGGGAAGTGGCAGTTTCAGCAATATATCGGAGATATGAGATTATTAGTAACTAATCTCGTATCACAACCAATATTGGGGACAGTACAAACCCCAAAGCCACGAACAAAGGGAGGTTAGAGGTCAAACCACCTCAGAGGGAAGGCAGCTAGCGGGGGCTAGTAACAGGGGGGGAAACACTCCCGGAGAGTGAAAGGGTGAGAAACAGGTTGTTAGCCAATAGGGGCGAATGAGAGCATCCACTAGGTAAAGGGCCACAGTAATTTAGCTGTATAGTAATATTGGTGTGTCGTATATTATCAACTTGCATACCTTTATTAGTTCAGTTTATCCAGTTACCGGTTTCAGTGCAGACGGGCATCATTGTTTTACCATCACCATTACTGTCACTATCACTGTCATATTGGTTTACAATATTATCTGTCATCAATAACTCTTGTACTATTATACATAATGTCGAAGGACAACATCAATCTTGAACTTTTCCATCACACCGGTGACGCGTACGAAACAAACTTACCCGGTCGGGATCTACCGATCCCGTCACAGTAAAACAATCACCAACTATCGCTGAAACTGGGACTGCAGACGAGTAAGTAGAAAGATGAGTTCAGGAGAGCCCCGAGAATCAGAGGGAGAAAGGACGCCGCCGCGGACCCCAGACGATACCAACCAAACGATCCGCAATGTTGCGACGAGACGGTACCGACCAGAGACGCTGGATTCGCCGACGAGGGATGATCCGGTACCCCAAGTGGAGGGCGGCTGTCAACCACAAGAGTGGGACGAGTCGACGCACGACAGCAGACAGAGTACCGAAGTTGCCAACCAGCCACAGGCCGAGGGCGATGGTCGGCCCACCGGAACAGCAACGGTGGGGCCGCCAGTACAATGCCAAACCAGGAGAGGAGGAGGAGATGTCGGCGAAGAGGACGTCGGGACCAACAATCGGCTTCGACGGGCCTACAACGCCACGAAGAAACAGTTAAAGGAGGCCAGAGGGGAGCAAAGGTAGACCAGGCCAAGTTACATCAACGACTAGGTGAGTCGAATAAACATTTCCAATACCTAGTTCATTTCGGGCAAGGAGAAAAGGAGAGTGAGAGGGCGAGGGGGGTCGTCACCAAACTATTCAAACTGTGGCAATCCGGGGTTATGGAGCCTGAAGTAGTGTACGTAGGGCTGTATTTAGTGGATGTTAGGGGAATTAAGTTAGTGGGTTGGGCAGATCCGCACAAGGGCAAACCCGAGGTTAACTCTGAGGATTCGTTCTCGTCGGTTAGCGAGAACCCCGGAAAATGGGGGAAAGTTAGTAAGACAGAGGGGCGACAGGAATCCGTCACGACCGATAAGTCCACTACATCCTCCGTGAAAGCAAGAAGGGTGTTAGAGAGATCTGGTGTGTCAATTGGACATGGTGGCGCTAGACCGGAAAGAATTAGAGAGGCAGTTGGATGAGGGAACTGCGCTGTTGGAGAAAGAGAAGGATTTGGCGAGGGAGTGTAGAGAGAGACCCGGGAGGGTAGCAAGAAATTGTAGAGAGCAGGAAGAGAGAGAGGCAGAGGAACGTAAGGAGCAAGAAACGAGAATAGAGGAGGAACGCAAGGAGTGAGAAGCGAGAGTAGAGAGCGAGCGTAGAGAGCGGGTTGCGGCGTAGAGAGCAGTTGGCGAACCAGAGTTTGCAGGAGGATAGGGAAAGAGAGAGAGCGGGAAAGCGTATGCAGGATGATATGCATGCCCGGCTAAGGGGGCTTATGCAATATCAGGCCAAGCAGAAGCGCCGACTAGAACTGGCGCAGTTGGGACTATCAGAGAGTGAGGCTGGCTCGGGTAGTATTTACGAGGAGCCAGAAGTTATGGAAACGTTTGTTAATATCCCACTTACAGGCGCCAGGCGACAGAACCAGAACTGGTGTAGCCGTACGGGCGGGGGGGGGTAATAACAATACGTTAGAAGAAATTAATATTAATAGTACCGTAGTAGACAACCCTAACCAAACTTTTATTACAGGAAATAATATTTTATCCAGTAATTCTAATTTAAATACAAATAATCCAAATAATAATATTAATTTAAATATACAAAATAATAATTCTAATTCAAATATTCAAAATAATTCGAATAATAATTTAAATTTAAATATACAGAATAATTCAAATAATTTGAATAATTTAGAAAATAATAATATTGATAACAGGGCTATTAATACTAATATAGGAGACATGGATGGTCCGGCCAACGGTAGCCTGCAAGGCAACGAAGTTGGTACGCAGGGAGTAGCGGGGCGAGATACCCCGACAGGAGCCTGCAAGGCCACATATTTAGGCAGGGAGTAGCGGGGGTGAGTCAACCCAACAGGAGCCTGCCAGGCCACGCAGTTGCACAGGGAGAGGCGAGGGTGAACAGACCCAGCCGCAGTAGAGACAGTGCGTTGACTAAAGTGATGTGTAGAAGCAAAGTAAGAGGTAGTGAAGTAAGAAGTGGCGAGTGGGGGGGGGGGGGCTACGGGCGCCCCACCACGGAAGATTATTGGCGAGAGAGAGGGGGGGGGGGGGGGGCAGAGAATGCCCCACAAGAGGGGCATAGAAGCGAAGTAAAAGGTAGTGAAGTAAGAATTGGCAAGTGAGGGGGGGGGGCTACAGACACCCCACCGCAGAAGATTAGTGGCGAGAGTCGAGGGGGGGGGGGGGGGCAGAGAATGTCCCACAAGAGGGACGTCAAACTAAAGTAAAAGATAGTGAAGCAAGGGGTAGTGAAGTAAGAAGCAACGGGTGGGGGGGGGGGCTATGGGCGCCCCACCACGAGAGATTAGTGGCGAGAGGGGGGGGGGGGGGCAGAGAATGTCCCACAAGCGTCGGCAGATAATGCGCAGGGCAAGTTAAGTGAACCACAACACCCGACGACGGAGAGTAGTAGGGGGATGACGAGTATCCCCAGAAGGGTCCAGACGGACAGAGAGAGAGATGTTAGCGCCGAGAGTGGGCGAGCGAGAAGAAGTCAGTCGGAAGAGAGAAGAAGAATGGTAGAGTTTAACCGGGAGGTCAAAGAGAGAAGAAGTGAAGAGAGTAGAAGAAGCGTTGCTACAAGAAACCGGAGAGCAAGGATGGATAGCAAGCCGTCGGTAGTAGAGATGGAGTTAGGAAATCAGTGGGGTCGAGCTCCATGAGATTGCCGTCGACCCAGAGAGTCGCACCGCACACCAGAAGAAGGGTACAGAACGTACCGATATGAAGATGAGAATAGGAGAGGGGATCGAAGAGAAACTTCCCGATGTGATATAGCTGCCGATCGAGAGTACGGTAGTAATGGGGAGGACTTCTTAAATTATTTGAGAAGGTTAAACTTCTGTCCGGAAGGACACATACAGACTGCAGGACATACTGCAGGCCTTACTGCATATACTATAGGCCATGCTGGAAGAGATAGTGTAGGCAATAGGATAGCGCAAACAACAGGATTAGATCCGGAAATCATCTCGTATATACCGATAGGTAGTCAAGAAGTGGATAGGCCTATATCGGTACCAGCACAACAGCATGACTATAATATGCAGGGACATAACATATATCCAGGGGAGGGGAGAGTTATTGCGGATATGTGTATGGGCCCCAATATATTAACATCAACCCCAGTACCAAACATACCGGTGGGGGGACAGGGTGACATTCCCCCATTACAATATCAACAATACACTCAAACAGGATTAAGAACATCGAACCCCCTGGACGAGAACAGGTCGTGCGACACGGAAATATGGAGGGGGCCATTACCCCCAATGGTATATCCGACGCAAACAAGGTCAACAGGCCCAACGGGCAGACCTCACCCAACATGAGAATCTGTACAGCATCCCTCAAACCCATTGGAAGCACAGGCAATGGGAATGGCGACACTTATCGATGCCCTCAAGACCAGGATCGAGTAACCACCAGTTGAGCCATTTAAATTCGACGGAAGTAGGCCGGAAGAATACCTGCAATTCCGACGCATGTACAGCAACGAGAAATTAAGTAAGAACCTGACGCAGGCGGAGTGCCTAAAATATTTACAGGTATATACAGGAGGCCCAGCATACGGCATTGTGAGGCAGTATCAGGGCATCGAGGGCGGCTTCATGACTGCATGGCAGGCCCTAGACAGGGAATACGGACACCCAGCCAAGATCATCTGGCAAACCCTGATGGGTATAACATCGGGTGGCCTACAGGATAACCCCGTTAGCATAAAGACGTTTGCAAACAAAGTCGAGAAGGCGCTAATCATGCTGAAAACATTAGACGCGCCATACAAACTCAACGCATCTAATAATATCACCACGACAGCGCAGGCACTGCCGATCTGGCTACGGAGCAAGTAGAGGAAGATCGCCTTCTCCACTCGGGAGAAGAAAGGTGCGGAGCCGGGCTTAGAGGAAATGTCAAACTTCCTCAATTACGAAGCAGAGTTGATTACAGACCCAGTCTATAGTGAGGATAGTTTGGGGAAGGCACCAAAGACCGAATAAAACAGGCCTAAACCCGAACACAATCCTGCAGATCCATTCCCGAGAGTAAGACAGTTGCTACCACACGTGGCCACACAGGGGGCTGCAAGCCCACAGTTAGCTGGGAGTAGGGCCTCACCGTGGCAGGGACAGAAAGAAAATAACAACACAAATAAACATAATCCCAACATACCCAGTAGGCTGAGTCCAGATAACCAAAACACTAAACAGGTAGATATAAACCTAAGAGCGATACGTGAGGGACTATACAGGAAATGCTACAATCCAGGATTTGGATGTCAGTTGCATAGGGACGGAACCCATAAGACCATGAGTTGTAAGCAGTGGCAAGCGTTGCCCAAACAATATCGTGTAGCCTACACAGACGCAAATGGACTATGTCATTGATGCATGGTAGAAGGACACAGATCCGGAGAGTGTAGAGAAACAGCAGCAAGAGATGATGAGACTGGAGGCCAAACGATGGCTACAAGTGCGACAGGAGCGAGAAGAAAGAGGAAAGTACTACTCGGGGTAGTACCAGTGAAGATAACAGGAAGGGGCAGTCGATCAGTCACAACATTAATGCTGGTTGACAGCGGAGCAGCCTTCACGCTGGTGGAGAATTGGGTGGCCGAGGAGATAGGGTTACAGACGAGGCTGAGTATGTTGGCGGTAACTACTATCTCAAGTAAGGATGAAGTCCTGGAGATGAGGACGGGAAGGTGCAAAATATCAGCAATAGCACCGGGATGTGACTATGGGGCAACCATCGACCCCATCCAGTTAATAGAATCAATCAACATAAATGCCAGGTGACCAACTAACATTAAGGTCAAACAGTATAGATTCCTGGACAAACTCGATTTCTCGATACCAGAGGTGGACGTCAGGAAGGTATCCATCATAGTGGGAATGGATTGTCCAACGGCCCACGAGAGGATACATATGGTTTTCAGCGAAGACAAACAGCGTGATCCGATGGCAGTTCTAACGCCATTCGGATGGATGCTAAGTGGCCCAATCAAAACCAAAATTCCATTCAGGATGTCGGAGACATCGGGGTGCATGTTCGCAGGAATTATGAGGGAGATGGAAGATGAGGGAGCGGAGGAGCAGCTTAAGAGATTGTTGAGGCAGGACTTTGAGGGATTCAAGGAGACCGGGGTCGGAACCTCGGTGGTAGAGGATAAACAAGCAGTACAGAGTGTAAAGGAGTCGTTGAGATGCAAAGAGGGGCAGTACACCATAGGCATGGTGTGGAAACAGCCAAAACTACCGCTACCCGAGAACAAGGGGATGGTACTCACAAGGCTTCGCAAACTGAAGCAAACGCTGAAACGTAGCCCCAAAAAGGATGAGTACATCCATAAGATGATAAAGAAGTACGTTGAGAAAGGATGGGCCGTGGAGTTGCCAGTCGACAAACCGAACACAGACAGGACCGAATATTTAAACCTTGGGGATTGAGGTCTTATTGAGATTTAGAAATGGGAGACATGCCTTCACCTGTGACATCAAAGGCATGTTTAACCAAGTCTGTGTGATGGAGGAGGACAGCGACAGCCAGTGCTTCCTATGGTACAACAGCAACGAGGAGCCATCGACAATACCGATGTATAAGATGGTGGTGCAGAACATGGGGGCCAAGTCGTCCTCATTCACAACGACTATGGCTGTAAGAGATACAGTAGAGGGGAAAGAGAGGGAGTATAGCGCTAGAGCGATCAATATGATTCGACGTGGCTTCTATGTAGACGATGGGATGGAATCTGGAAACACGGTTAAAGAATTACTGGACACAGGGCGCGAGGCTCACGACATCCTGAAAGGATCCGGATTTAACCTGACAAAGTTTCAGTCCAGCTCAGAGGGGTTTATGATAGCCATAGAGGACAGACGACCAGAGTCGACCATGGACAACCCCACAACAGCCAAGGGAAAGGACATGGCAGACAAAAGAGTGAAGTTTCAGCAGAAGGCGCTGGGGATTGTGTGGAACCAGGAGACAAACGAGTTTAAATTCCAACTGAGCCAGGAGGGCGCGGAGATCCACACAAAGAGAGGCTATGTATCGTACATAGCAAGGATATATGATCCCTTAGGCCTAGCCTCCCCATTGTTAGTCACGGGGAAGTGATACTTAAGAAAGTATATAAGCTAAAGGACGAGTGGGATACGGAGGTACCGGAAGAAATAAGAAAGCAATGGAATAAATAGACGGGGAGTTTAGAAGAGATGGGGACGTACAGCATGCTACGCGTGTATTTCCCGGATGGGGACATGACGGATCTGGACTTACACATGTTCTCCGATGCATCATTGGAAGCATACGGAGCAGCACTCTACCTAGTACAGTGAAAGGGGGCTTATAAGCCCAGACTTGCATTCAGCAAAACAAAGTCGACGCCACCAGATTCAGTGTCAGTCCCGAATCTTGAGTTGACAGCTGCAAGATTAGGAGTAAGGGCCACAGCCTACTTGATGGACGCAATTCCCAACATAATGGAAACACATTACTGGACGGACTCCATGGTAGTGGTCGGGTGGCTGCACAATGAGAAGACGATAATACCCTATATTTGTCATGAATAGTGTGGACGAAATAAGGGTGACGACAGACTTGGAAAGGTGGCACTACTGCCCAATGGACGACAACCCAGCAGACTTGTTATCGAGGGGCGTGGCACGCCACACTTTCTCAAAGAAGGAAGTGTTGTGGCAGCACGGGCCACACTTCCTGAACGATAGGTCGGCCTGGCCACCATTGAAGAAGGTGGACCCGGGCTCAGAGGAAGTAGCACCAGAAGAAGAGGGAGAAGATTCAGAAGGAGAAGAGATATATAGTTAGAAATATATCTGAATCTAGAAGAGCCATGCGACAACCCGACAGATAGGTTACTCAGCTACAGCTCCAGCTGGTAATAGACCAAGAAGTTGGTAGAGTGGAGTTGGTAAGTGGAGTTGGTAAAAGTTGCCAAAGCAATAAGCGCAGAGTACTGGAGGAGGTGGGTCGAGTAATACCTACCCACGTTACACAGCAGGAGCAAGTGGAGAAACACCACTAGAGAGTTAAAGAAAGGTGACTTGGTGATCGTCACTGACAACACAATCATCAATAATCAGAGGAGGCTAGCAAAAGTAGTAGACACTTACCCCAACGAGGACGGAAGAGTCCGATCGGTGGAAGTGCGGATATGGGGTAAGATAAGAGCAAAGGATAGGAAGACCTACAGGAGGGCAGTAGGAAAGTGCTGCCTACTAGAAGGGGCACCATAGAGTTTAGACGTCCAAGTGTTGGACTGAGGGGGGTGGGATTGAGGGTGAGACGCCCTCCCCACACAAAATATAAAAAAAATAATAAAATTATAAAATTAAAATAGAAAGAAAGTTAGAATGTGATAGTAGTAGATAGTACGTAGCACTAGGTAATAAAGTTAGCAGAAGTTAGTAGTAGTAAGAAGTTAGTAAGAAGTAAGAAGTACGAAGTTAGTATGAAGTAAGAAGTTAGGAAGTTAGTTAGAAGCATAGGGAGTGTGGTATAGAGACATACCACGGGAGTAAGATGGTGCGTAGTACCGTTAGAGTGGAAGCATAGGGAGTGTGGTATAGAGACATACCACGGGAGTAGGAGGGTACATAGTACCGATGAAGTTAGTAGAGTTAGTAGAGTTAGAGAGTTTTGAGATTTAGAGAGTTAGAGAGTTAGGAGAGTTAGAGAGTTAGTAGAGTTAGCAGTAATAGAGTAGAGAATATGGTGTATGGATATGACATACCATAGTAGTAAGAAGTAAGTGTAGTAAGAAACTATGTAGTAAGAAACAAATAGAGAGGTAGATATAATGATAGCACAGAATAGGAGGAAATATAGGTAAAACAAAATCAAAATAAAGGCAAGGGATATTGGCACGGAAGAAGGAAGGGAGAAAGGCCATTACAGAACAAAACTTGCAACATCTTGTTTAACGGCACTCACTCAAAAATTGAGCCTTTGTAAGGCCCCACCTATTGGGTGAGTGCGGGGAAGATTGTGATGGCTGAGAGGTTAGTAAGGAAGAGAAAGGCGGAGAGAGACTGAAGCGGGTGAGACCGGGAGTGACGAGTCATATCACCTCCGAGCGGGGGGGGGGGGGGGGGGGGGAGGGGGGTGTGTTAAGGCGCGTCATGTAGACGAGCATATAATATAATATATATAATGTATAATTGTATAATAATTTATTGTTATATATAATATAACTCGTATATATATATTATGCAATATGAACCATAGTAAAGTACAACCTTTTTCCAATAAGCTACTGGGACTGGGGACTAATTGACTAGGGCGGCAGGACGGGACTTAGACGGATCCCACTAACATGGTGCACACATGTGTGGGACCCAATAAGTGAATGGGGAATGAAAACGAGAATGGGGAATCGGGGGAAGAATGGAGAGGAGGTGTTGACGTGTGTGGAAAGTGTGCGGGTGCAATTCAAATGTAGGGAGCAAGCAGTAAGAGGGAGAGTAAGGGACAGAGAGGTCCGAAAGTGAGATAGGGTAGAGTGGAGCTAGAGTGGAGCTAAAGTGAAGTTTGAGTGAGTCTGGTGAGAGTGTTTGAAAATTGTGTAAAAAGTCCACAATTGTCTCAAACAGAGACATCAGATGTCTTGGTGCAACATAGGTTGCGATTGCACCAAGAAAGGGTAGCAATATCATACCCAGAGGGTGCGGCCTGGAAACCCGACTCCAAGAAAAGAACTCCACACCACACCTGATAGTAGTAGACCGGGTCCCAGCGGAATTGAAGCGCGCTTGAGGTTGATGCTATCTTCTCACCGGAAAGATAGCATGGGGGGGAGTGTGAGCGGATTCAATTCGGCTTCATTACCCTCATAAAATGGGAAGTGGCATTTTCAGCAATATATCGGAGATACGAGATTATTAGTAACTAATTTCGTATCACAACCAATATTGGGGACAGTACAAACCCCAAATCCACGAAAAAAGGGAGGATAGTTGTCAAACCACCTCAGAGGGAAGGCAGCTAGCGGGGGCTAGCAACAGGGGGGGGGGGGGGGGGGGGGGAGAAACACTCCTGGAGAGTGAAACGGTGAGAACCAGGTCGTTAGCCAATAGGGGCGAAGGAGAGCATCCACTAGGTAAAGGGCCACAGTAATGTAGCAGTGTAGTAATATTGGTTTGTCGTATATTATCAACTTGCATACCTTTATTAATTCAGTTTATCCAGTTACCGGTTTCAGTGCAGACGGGCAACATTGTTTTACCATCACCGTTACCTTCACTATTACTGTAATATTGGTTTACAATATTATCTGTCATCAATATTATACATAACGCCGAAGGACAACATCAATCTTGAACTTTTCCATCACACCGGTGACGCGTACGAAACAAACTTACCCGGTCTGGATCTACCGATCCCGTCACATCCCCAATTGTCTTAAATTTGCTTACAAACATTTAAACTAAAATTTAAAAACTTAAAATATCAACATTTAGCTAGTATATTAAATTATTTAACATTTTCCAAAAAAGTTATAGAATAAAAAATTGAATCTACGGAGAAAATTTTTAATATTCTATATCTAAAGCTCAAATTGTGTATGTATGTATGTATGAATGTATGTATGTATGTATGTATGTTTGTTTGTTCCTCTATCTCCTCCTAAACTACTGGCTCTCGCGATCTGGGGAAAATACCGTTGGATTCAGCGTGGTCCTGGGCTCTGTATAAAGTCATTTTCACCCACAGGCAGTGAATATTTTCGGTACTTTTAGCACTTTTTCGGTATTTATTGCAATTCGATTGGTGTCTTTGCTTGAACACAGTTAATAAAAAGCCAGCTATAAGAACAAACAAACGTAGTGTAGTTTGGTCCCTCTCCATTCATTATTATTATCCTACAGTACAGTTACTACAGTTGAAACCTACATTATTACTAAAATTCATTCACCTGGAATTAGTAATATTCACATTCGCCCATACCTTTACTGAGAAGGCTATCAGCTGTATGAAATATTTAACACACACTAATGCTACCCTATGAAGAATTTCAAGTTTGTAAGGGGTGGAGTTTAGGCAGTAGGGCCTAAGCAAACAGGTACAATAATCTTGGCAACCTCATCGATTTATACTAAGCCTGAGTAGAAATCCATTACATAAGCCATTTTTCATCATGAACACCAGCTGTTATTGGTGTTATTTTACCATTGCGTCTATGGCACTTTTCGTTTATTTCATTTTTTGCAAAAACTAATTACTGTATTTTTCTGAAAATTGCTTTATACACCCATTCAGACCATACACTACAGGAGGGTAAAAAACAACACAATTGACCGGATAGTTTCGGAGCCTTTCTGTGTGACAAACAGACAGTCAGACAAACAGACACGATTTTCTTACAGTAAGGAAATCTGAAGATTTACCATTAAAACATTTCAACGACTCCAGTGCTTAGAATTCAATCAGCTGGCCTCCCCCCTAACATAGCAGTGACGGTATTAATTGCAATTCGATTAGTGTCTTTGCTTCTGAGAGACGTACACAGTTTGAAACTCGGAACATAATAATCGTCTATATTAATATCTCTAGGCATAAGATTATTGTATACTGACTGTTTTTAGTATAGTAGTGTTGAAGTTGTTGTGTAGTAGTTGTAGGCATGGATGGCATAACGAAACGAAAAGGAAACGGAGCATATTTGGAAAATATATACATATTTGTGGAATAATAATAATAATAATAATGATATTCTCCTTATTTGATGTAAATGTAAACGGAGTAACTTATTTCCTTCAATACATCCAACCCTTTTGCTTTCCAGTTCCCGGCACCATTGCATTGCAATAGACCAGGGCGGATTACGTTAGAACTACAGTAAAATAAGGAACTAAGGCAATACTGATAGTAAATTAGTACTACATACAGTACAATAGAGCAACTGGTATGTATACCTGGCATTTCACCTGCCGGGACGTTACGAATGTTACCAGTATATTGCCTATAAAACTCCAAGGCTGTAAGACATATAACAACGAGTTGGGGGGAGTCAACACCGTCCTTTATATTGATAGAATTATACTGTACTATTTTTTATTATATTGTATTGTGTACTACATGTACACTGTATGTACTACACTTTCAAGGCGTTGGGATGGGGCGGGGAGTTATAATATGTAATACTTTTATTTGATAAAATCAAAAATTTGAATTAACTAAATTTGAGAGCATCAACAGTACAGTACCTACTCTGTATAGTATAATAGATACTACTGTAGACTAGCAAGCTAGCAAGACTAGCAAGCCTGGCGCGCGAAGCGCACCTGGCTTGCTAGTCTAACAAAAAAGCTCACATTTTAAAAAATTACTAAAAAAACTGCTAGTATAAAAATTTGTGTGTGGACGGAAGTATTATGTAATGTTGCACCTATGCTGATATGAATGTGAATATCATTAGCTGCACAATCTTTTCATTGGCGCATTTACTACTAATCCCATATTATAATATTTATTTTAATCTTAAATTGTTAATCCGCCAGTTTTATATTTATTGCGCATTGTTAACTGCGATCTGAACCAATATCAAATATAAGAAAGGCGTATTTAATACATTATATCTATATATATATTATAATATGTAATATATATATTAATTATATTTATTAATGAGCAAAAACTTTTATAAAGTACCTATAAATGATTTACTTTGTATATAAAAAAAATGGGTGACCCATATCAAACCAGTGCCAGTTTTTTTGTTCTAGTTTAATTATTTTACCTTCTGTCAGTAATATGGTGGTTAGTAATTTTGATTTTGTGTTAGCTTGTATGTCTGCATTTTATAAAGATATTAAAAAAATAAAACTTTATTTAGAACCTCAACTACTTCGTCATGTCGACACTCCTGTCCAGTTTTTTTACCTGTCACTTTTAATGTTTTTTAATGATTTTTTGATATTGGTGAATGTTCAAGAGCATTAGTAGATATATTTCTTTTTGGTAGATAGTGTTATTTTTACTAGATAGTATTTATTTGAAATTATAAAAGTAATTAATTTGTGAAAATATTGATATTTCAGAATTATGCCTTAAAAAAACAAAAAAAAACAAAAAAAACTCAAAACCAAAAGAAATTAATGGTTAAAAGATAATATTTATTTTTTTTCAAAACCTGTCCTACATCAAGAAAATGTGTTCGGCTTAGAACATATTATTGGGTACCCATTGTTTGACCACCTGTGAGCGGATTCAATTCCACCTCACCAAACCCCCATAAAGTGGGAAAGAGCGTCTCTAAGCAATATTGGGAGCACGAGGTTGATTACCAATATCAACCTCGTGTCACCCCAACAAAGTGGACGACAGGCCCCAGAGAACACACACACAATAGGGGTCAGGGGTTACGCCCCTAAGAGAGAAGAGAGTAACAGCAGCGAGGGGGGAAACACCACCGGAGGGCAGAGGGTGTGAAGTAGGTTACCAGCCAATAGGGGGGAAGCATCAACTGGGTAGAGCAACGTGGCCAACCATGCATATATATATATTATCAGTTGTGTCATTTGGTTCAGTTTACTCAGTAGTTTACCCAGTAAAGTCACGATAGTACGGTGACAGTTAAGACCGTCACCCCGTCACCACCATTACCGGTATCTATGCAGTTATTTCTGCCTTTGCATCAATGTTACCATCTTGCTATTATAATATATTTGCATTCAGTATTATACGG
>JAUCBJ010002470.1:0-29211 GCA_032718475.1 Nemertoderma westbladi
GTCTGGTAGTAGGCCTACACTGTAGGCTATGTAGTATGTCAGGACGTAGTTACCGCTCGAAGAGGCGACTTTTCGCCTTTCGTTGCGTCCTGCTGCGGAGTACTCGCTCCTCAGGCAAATCACCTGCTTCGCGTGGTGGCTGACCAGCTGCATCGGTCATGGGGGCGTCCCTACAGCTGTACAGCGTCACCATGGGCTGGGTTCGCACCCGCATCCAGCTGGCGGTCATCCGCGGCGCCACCCACTGCCTTCGGGGATCCAGGGTGAAGTGGAGGAGCGGCCTATGGCTGGATGACGGTGCTGGGCTACCTTGCGTCTAGCAGTCTAGCGCGCTTTAAACTAAACATTTTCAAAATTTTGTGCTCCTTACCAACCAGGCTGCAAATGGCAGTTAGGGTAGGTTTCTTAAATAGGAAGTTTTTTTGTATTCCTATATAGGAAATCTTGCTTCCTGAAGTTTTGGCCGTTTTTCGGAACATTTTCTTCATTGCCTTTTGAAATAAATTTTAGCGGCATATTTGAATTCCTGGTTATTGGAGGATAATCTATACTACGTTTGTTGTGAAAACTAGAAAAAAAACTATCTGTGCGTTCGCTTTCTATCTGTCTATAGCCTTTTTATAAACGTTACTTTTTCCGAGAATTTCTTATATAGGAATGGAAATATTTCCTATTTAGGAGTTTACCTTATTTCTTATTTAAATATTTTATGTCTTGATTTTTCTTAATTAAGAAAATGGTGACTTGCCAGTTCATTTTAAGATGATTTATTTAAGAATGTAGGATCCGAATTACTGTAAATTTCATTGCACATTATATAGACTAACAGACTAACTACAATCTAACAGTACTACTATAGTACAGTAGTACAGCACTTATCAGTACAGAATAGTACACGAGTACAGCAATAACACTAACTTATTTACTATATTGTTTTAAAACATCATTTTGCAATTTCGTAGTATTTTATTATATTTAAAAAGTGAAATGTTGCTCTCTACAAGTTCTTGGATGAAGAAATGTGCCATGTTTAGATGTCAATGTGCTGATGCAAATGAAGATTGAAGGCAAGCAAATAAGTTACGGTATGATGAATTGATTATTATTGCATGAATAATTGTTGATTATTAAAAAAAATATTCATGAATAATTAGTGATTATTAAAAAAATATTTTTAATAATCAATAATTATTGATTATTAAAAAAATATTGCATGAATAATATAATTATTGATTATTTAAAAAATTATATTTAATAATCAATAATTAATTATTGATTATTAAGAAAAATTATTTCATGAATAATTATTGATTATTAAAAAAAATATTGCTTGAATAATTATTGATTATTATAAAAAATATTGCATGAATAATTATTGATTGTTAAAAAAAATATTCATGAATAATTATTGATTATTAAAAAAAATATTTTTAATAATCAATAATTATTGATTATTAAAAAAAATATTTCATGAATAATTATTGATTATTAAAAAAAATATTGCATGAATAATTATTGATTATTAAAAAAAATATTGCATGAATAATTATTGATTATTAAAAAAAATATTGCATGAATAATTATTGATTATTAAAAAAAATATATTTAATAATCAATAATTAATTATTGATTATTAAGAAAAATTATTTCATGAATAATTATTGATTATTAAAAAAAATATTGCATGAATAATTATTGATTATTTAAAAAAATATTGCATAAATATGCTAATTATTGATTATTTAAAAAAATATTGCATGAATAGGCTAATTATTGTTTATTAAATAAAAATATTTTTAATAATCAATAATTATTGGTTATTAAAAAAAATTATTTCATGAATAATTATTGATTATTAAAAAAAATATTGCAAGAATAATTATTGATTATTAAAAAAAATATTTTTAATAGGGGCCTAATCAATTATTATTGATTATTAAAAAAAAATATTGCATGAAAATAATTATTGATTAATAAAAAAAATCGACTCCCCACCTGTCTCTCCCACAGCCACAACACCTCTATTTATCTCCCACACAACACCTCCACCTATCTCCACCACATCACCTCCACCAATTCCCCCACAGCTACAACACCTCCATCTATCTCCCCCACATCACCTCCACCTCTCTCCCCCACAGCCACAACACCTCCACCTATCTCCCCGACATCACCCCCTGAAACCCTAGTCATCCAGTTTTCCTTACCATCTGTTATTATCGTGCTTTCCGACCCCGATGACGAATCATTTATTGGCTCCCAAGTCGGATCATATGAGTCACTAGGTTCCTTTGGTGTAATGGGACTCGTCATAAGAAATGGAAAGAGCTCCGGAATCGGAGACGCGGTGTCTGGTGGGAGTGGGGAAAATCTCATTTTCATGACTTGGTTAAGTAATTCCATTGCACCCTCCTCGCCATCACTGGTACCACTATCACTGCTGTAATTGCAAGATGGATCCTCCTGCTGGTTTTCTGACATATTAATGTCATTATTCAGTATCAGTACAAATGATCAGTAGAATATAGTGTATAGTACACTAGCAGAATAATGCCAGGGAACACTACCGTTAACTGGGTAATGATTCCGGTAAACTGAAATATGGGTTTACAATTTTTATACTGAAAGAAAATGCCTATGCCTGTCGAGCTCCACACAACACATTCTGACAAGAAATGACGGAACGCACTGTCTGGCAGCTGGCTGTTTGTTTAGTAATGTGAGATCTACCTATCACCTATGTAATGTGCAAAACTAATGCTGTAATGTACATCATACTGTCATACATCCCTATGTAGGAGGAATGTAGTTTTATATTGTATGCAAATTCAACAGTTCAAACCATATACAGATGTAGGCCTACAGTCTCGCAGAAGCTTAGGCTAGGAAGGTGGAAGGGGTACCGCTACCGGTAACCCAGCCCATATATCTGGAATGATCTGCTGGAGAAATTTTTTTCTTATTTAAGAAAAATCAAGACATTAAATTTTTTAAATAAGAAATAAGTTAAACTCCTAAATAGGAAGTCCAAAAAATATTTCCTATATAAGAAATTCTCGGAAAAAGTAACGTTTTTAAAATGGCTATAGAAACTAGAAAGCAACGCACAGATAGTTTTTTTTCTAGTTTTCACAACAAACGTAGTAGGCCCCTATAGATTATCCTCCAATAACCAGGAATTCAAATATGCCGCTAAAATTTATTTCAAAAGATAACGAAGAAAATGTTCCGAAAAACGGCCAAAACTTCCTATATAGGAAGCAAGATTTCCTATATAGGAATACAAAAAAACTTCCTATTTAAGAAACCTACCGGTACCCTAAGCCTAACTGAATGGAGTGCAAAAATCGCAACGCGTTGTGCGCGGTTTTGAAATAGTGCGCGGTAAAACTGCGCGGAATTGAAATAAAAGTGCGCGGAATTGTGTGAAAACACCAAAAGTGCGCGGTAATCTATGCAAAATATTAAAAGTCAAAGTCTGAAAGTGCGCGGATGAGGTGTAAAAAAAGTTATAAAGTGTGTGCAAAACTGCAATTTAATGAGAAGAATAATTCTGTAATTAGCCATAAAAAATTTCACTCGCTTCGCTCGCGTTTCTTTTCCATTTTGCATTATTAAAATAAAAAAATTTCGCTCGCTTCGCTCTCGTTTATTTTTCATTTTAGACCTACATCTGTACATGCTACATATAAAAATTAAAAATTGCACACGCTTCGCTCGCGTTTCGTTTTCATCTTACATCTGTAGGCTACATTGTTAAAATGAAAAATTTCGCTCACGTTTTTTTTTCATTTTGCATTGCTTAAATTTATTTTTTTATTTCTTTACGTTAATAAATAATACTTTTTTTTATTTATTTATTTATTCCTGTATTCGTATGTTTGTGTGAATTGAATTGTTTTTCAGCTTGGTGTGCGCGTTTTTTCAGTCCATGCGCGGTATATTGTCAGATAGGCCTATTGGCTATTGCGCGGCTGAAAAATTGTGCGCGGGCGTTGTGCGCGGTTCAGTGGTGGTTTGCAGCCTGGCTTACCAATAAGTTTTAAAAGTATCATTGTATCCTGGTCTGCTGGTGATGGGTATCTGTGCAATTGTCCGTTTGTTAATATTGTTTGTATTTGTTTATTTGTGATAGTAATGTAATAAAAGTTTGTATTTGTATAAAAAAAATGTAGTATGTCAGTATGTCTGTCTGTATGCCATACAGTCATAGGGTAATTATTATACAAACAGACAAAAGTACAATCTGACAATGGAATACCGGCCACCGGCAGACCGGTACCAGTAATGGATGCTGTAATGGATTCCAATTCCAAATCCATATCAGCATATTGTCAGTATTTCCAAACCTACTTCTCACCTACCTGCCTACTGCTACTACAGTACTACGGTACACCTACACCTAGGTTCGGTTCATCGGTTGTAGGTTGGAAGTTTTGATAGGATGACTACCGGTATCACACTTCACTTCACACTACAGCACTATACTGCTATTGTGCTATAGGCCTACTATAATGTCTTGTAAGCTGGTGGGTCCATAAGTTAAAACGTAAATTGTTCGGGCAGGCTACGCTACGTTTTACTGTTTTAACCGAGGTACGTTTTGAGCTGTACTGCTGTAAACCGTCTCCTGGTCTGCCTGTAGCTGTAATGTCATACATCATATGACATACAGCAGTACTGCAGTACCGATACGGCGGTACGGTTCTGATGTTCTGCTCTGTGCCGGTACCGGTACGCTACCGGTACTGGTACCGCGATAACGATACATTCTATCAACTTCAACGACATGATCTGCCTGTCTGCGCTCTGCCTATTCAACTATTACCTGTTTTCATTGCTGGATTACAGTACTGAAGTACCGGTACTTGAATACTTTCCAAGCGGTTCAGTCCTAAAACAGTAAAAATAAGAAAATTAATTCCTTCCTGTACCTGTATATACTCCCTGTCGTGGTATACACAACAACATATTCAACTTCATGTGTTGCGCGAGCAATAATGTGTTATAATGTTTAGAGTTCAAAATTAATTTCCAAGGAAATATAGGTTGATATGGTGCTTATCGAATATCTCCATTGCCATTATTGTCTTTGTTCACGAGAATAGGATATAGGTATTTAATGTGCCTAGAACTGCGTTCTAAAACTGCGTCCTGGAATTGTGTTCTAATTCTAAAACTGTGTTATAGAACTGCATTCTAAAACTGTGTTATAGAACTGCATTCTAGAACTGCGTTCTAGAACTGTGTTCTAAAACTGTGTTCTAGAACTGCATTGTTTAACTGTGTTTGAACTGTTTTCTAAAACTGCGTTCTAGAACTTGGTTCTAGTAGGCCTACTGCGTTCTAAACTGTGTACTACAGTAGAACTGTGTTCTAGACTTTGGAACAGTCAAATAGGCAGACAGACAAGTTTAATGGACACCAACATTTACGGAATTCCGGACAGTATTTTGGACAAATTGCCCTGAAATTCAGACATTTTGTCCGGATTTTTGGATGTCCGGGCTTCCTAGTGCCCGAAACGTCGGGACATCCGGACAACTTAAGGACAGACAAATTAGCAAACAAACATGTTTAATGGACGCCCATATTTGCAGAATTCCGGACAATTTGCCCGGGCAAGTCATTTGGACAATTTGCCCCGACATTAGAGACATTTTGGTTGAATTTATGGACGTTTGGGCATCCTGGTGAGCGGACATCCGGGAAGACTATCGAAACGGACGAATGAACAGACAGACAAGCTTACTAGACGGCCAGATTTGCAGTCTTCCAGGGCGAGAGAATTTTGAGTTTGAATTATATATTAATTATTTAAATAAAATGTAATTTTCACTTAAAATAACATATCACAACCCAGTTCCCAGACTCTTAGAGAAAAGTTAACTTGTGATACTTCTTTTAGTGTTAAATTAACCGCAGATTCCAAATACAGTAACCGTTTTTACATGTGATTGGTAGTTCTCGCGATATATGGGTTCGAACACAATGTTTTTTGATATTTTACGAGATTTAAGGTATTTTTTATTGAAAAAGCAGACATAACTTTTCCCAGTCCGTTTCTGTAACCTTTTGAGAAAAGTTCACTTGTGATACTTCTTTTAGTGTTAAATTAACCGCAGATTCCAAATACAGTAACCGTTTTTTACATGTGATTGGTAGTTCTCGCGATATTTGGGTTCAAACACAATGTTTTTTGATATTTTACGAGATTTAAAGTATTTTTTATTGCAAAAGCAGACATAACTATTCCCAGTCCGTTTCTGTAACATTTAGAGAAAAGTTATCTTGTGATACTTCTTTTAGTGTTAAATTAACAGCAGATTCCAAATACAGTAACCGTTTTTATATATGATTGGTAGTTCTCGCGATATTTGGGTTCAAACACAACGTTTTTTGATATTTTACGAGATTTAAGGTATTTTTTATTGAAAAAGCAGACATAACTTTTCCCAGTCCGTTTCTGTAACATTTAGAGAAAAGTTCACTTGTGATACTTCTTTTAGTGTTAAATTAACCGCAGATTCCAAATACAGTAACCGTTTTTACATGTGATTGGTAGTTCTCGCGAAATTTGGGTTCAAACACAATGTTTTTTGATATTTTACGAGATTTAAAGTATTTTTTATTGAAAAAGCAGACATAACTATTCCCAGTCCGTTTCTGTAACATTTAGAGAAAAGTTATCTTGTGATACTTCTTTTAGTGTTAAATTAACAGCAGATTCCAAATACAGTAACCGTTTTTATATATGATTGGTAGTTCTCGCGATATTTGGGTTCAAACACAACGTTTTTTGATATTTTACGAGATTTAAGGTATTTTTTATTGAAAAAGCAGACATAACTTTTCCCAGTCCGTTTCTGTAACATTTAGAGAAAAGTTCACTTGTGATACTTCTTTTAGTGTTAAATTAACCGCAGATTCCAAATACAGTAACCGTTTTTACATGTGATTGGTAGTTCTCGCGATATTTGGGTTCAAACACAACGTTTTTTGATATTTTACGAGATTTAAGGTATTTTTATTGAAAAAGCAGACATAACTTTTCCCAGTCCGTTTCTGTAACATTTAGAGAAAAGTTCACGTGTGATACTTCTTTTAGTGTTAAATTAACCGCAGATTCCAAATACAGTAACCGTTTTTACATGTGATTGGTAGTTCTCGCGATATTTGGGTTCAAACACAATGTTTTTTCATATTTTACGAGATTTAAAGTATTTTTATTGAAAAAGCAGACATAACTTTTCCCAGTCCGTTTCTGTAACATTTAGAGAAAAGTTCACGTGTGATACTTCTTTTAGTGTTAAATTAACCGCAGATTCCAAATACAGTAACCGTTTTTACATGTGATTGGTAGTTCTCGCGATATTTGGGTTCAAACACAATGTTTTTTCATATTTTACGAGATTTAAAGTATTTTTTATTGAAAAAGCAGACAACTATTCCCAGTCCGTTTCTGTAACATTTAGAGAAAAGTTATCTTGTGATACTTCTTTTAGTGTTAAATTAACAGCAGATTCCAAATACAGTAACCGTTTTTATATATGATTGGTAGTTCTCGCGATATTTGGGTTCAAACACAACGTTTTTTTATATTTTACGAGATTTAAGGTATTTTTTATTGAAAAAGCAGACATAATTTTTCCCAGTCCGTTTCTGTAACATTTAGAGAAAAGTTCACTTGTGATACTTCTTTTAGTGTTAAATTAACCGCAGATTCCAAATACAGTAACCGTTTTTACATGTGATTGGTAGTTCTCGCGATATTTGGGTTCAAACACAATGTTTTTTGATATTTTACGAGATTTAAGGTATTTTTTATTGAAAAAGCAGACATAACTATTCCCAGTCCGTTTCTGTAACATTTAGAGAAAAGTTAACTTTTGATACTTCTTTTAGTGTTAAATTAACCGATGGAGCCGATGGACAATCCGTTGACTCGATGTGCGAACCTCTTCCGAACCCGAATCCTGTTCATAAAATGTTTGTTAAACTGCCTTCTATTGATTGGCTCATAAGGCATCCTTGAAATGTTGATAATATCAATATGTGAGGTTTGATCAAGAAACCGACCTACGGTTACAAAAAATAATTTTGTGTTTTTTTATTGATTCAAATACACATTTTTATGCTGAATCGAACACTGAAAACAGATTTCAAATCCGATAAAGTGTTGCTGAGATATTGAGTTTTGAAAATTAGTAGTCTTATGACCAAATTTTAACAAAGTTTTGAGAAAAACGCCTTTCAAGTTATGAGAGTTTCAAACGTTCCCGCCAATTTTCTGTAATTGGGGGGATTTTCAAATGAAAACTTTTACGATATTTCAAAGCAGACTTGTAAAAAATTAGGTATATACGTCAGAATTCTGATACACATCAGTGAATGGACCTTAGGCGACAATTTTTTAATTGTTATTTCTATTGGAGGTCACTCTGTCTGTTTGTCTGAATACTTGTCTGTTTGTCTGTCAAAAATGTAACAAATAAATAAATAAAGCACCAACACCTACATTTTTTTGCTATTGGGTATTTATTTGCCGATGATTTCAAATACGATGTCGGTTTTCACTATTTACCGATTCTAGACGATTGTTTGCATGTCAGTCAGTCTGTCTGTTTTTGGTATGTCTGTCTGTCTGTTAAAATTTAAGAAGCGCACAAACTATTCAAAATTAGTGTTATGGGGTTTTTCTGAGTGGTGATAACATTTAAAATGTCACTGGGTGGTAATTACAGTTACAATTTACTTTTTCAGTTTGAAGAAATCTTGACGTTCTGTCTGTCTGTCTGTCTGTCAGTCTGTTTGTCTGTAAAAATTGAGAACTAAATCAAATTAACAAACAAATTTATTTATGGGGTTTTCTTGGTCGGTGACTTCATTTCCGATATCTATTTTTACTTTTGATTGATTATTTAATGTTTGTACGTCTGTCTGTCTGTCGGTCTTTCTGTCTGCTTGTCTGTCAAAATTGAGAAATATCTCAAATTAACAAACAATTATGGGATTTTCTTGGTCGGTGATTTCATTTCACCCAAAAGCAAAACATTTTGTTAGATTTCATGTTTCCATAATTTTTGACAGACAAACCAAACCGACACACAGACAGACAGACAGACTGACTAACACGAATTCAGACATGCAGGATCGCGTCAAACCCATAAATCGACATTGGAAATGGAATCGCCTTCCGAGAAAGCAGAACATTTTGTTAGATATCATGATTCCCTAATTTTTGACAGACAAACGGACACACAGACAGACAGACAAACAGACTGATCGACAGTCTATGATCCGTCAGCCGTGGAAAGTAACAATTGAAATTAAATCACTGAACAGGAAAACTCATAGCAAAAATTATCCTGTAGGACAAATACAATTATAGTATTTTGAAAAAGTAATACTGTTACTGAATCTTACAAATAATTGGCCACTTATTTATAATAATTTCAAAATGAGTGAGGTCTACAAAAAATCAAATAACTCCAAAACTAAAATAGATATGAAAATTTCGTTTACAGTTTCAGAATTAGCAAAAAATTCTGATCTAGAAAAAGTAAAAAAATAAAATTCGATATTTTAATACCAAATGAACTATTTTGACTTCAACCTCTAATTATGTGAAATAATATTTTGTAACCGTAGGTCGATTTCTTGATCAAACCTCACATATATAAAAAAACTGTTTAAAATTTCAATTCTGACTATTTATAATAATAACAAAATGAGTATATTATGCAAACTAGACTACAACTAAAATAATGTTGTTACGATAAATATAAATTAAAAAACTTTATAAAACCTATAAGACTGCCCAATATAATGTCTCACATCAACTCTTATTGTTTATAATAATCAGTGAATAAACGCCTACCTGCAGAGTCCAACAACATCCTGAAAATACATTTCATTTAACATTGTCCCTATGGAAATCGACTGAATTTACATTTTTAGGGTGTAATCTACGGATCCGCGCACTGTGTAAAACGCGGATTCAAGTTAATTACCAAGTTTTATTGGATCCGGGAAGGGGTGTAAAACGCGGATTCAAGTTAATTACAAAGTTTTATTGGATCCGGGAAGGTGTGTAAAACGCGGATTCAAGTTAATTACCAAGTTTTATTGGATCCGGGAAGGGGTGTAAAACGCGGATTCATGTTAATTACCAAAGTTCTATTGGATCCGGGAAGGGGTGTAAAACGCGGATTCAAGTTAATTACCAAGTTTTATTGGATCCGGGAAGGGGTGTAAAACGCGGATTCATGTTAATTACCAAGTTTTATTGGATCCGGGAATAATATGACCTGGCGATTAATACTGACCTGCAGCCATAGCACCTCATGATGAATTAATTTAAAGACATCATTTATAGGATGGAGATTGTAGCAAATATATATACGTGTAATAATAACGACGGATACCGCACTTAGCAATTAACTTGAATCCGCGTTTTACACCCCTCCCCATTTCCAGTAAAACTTTGTAATTAACTTGAATCCGCGTTTTACACCCCTTCCCGGATCCAGTGAAACTTGGTAATTAACATGAATCCGCGTTTTACACCCCTTCCCGGATCCAATAAAACTTGGTAATTAACTTGAATCCGCGTTTTACACCCCTTCCCGGATGCAATAAAACTTGGTAATAAACTAGAATCCGCGTTTTCCACCCCTTCCCGGATCCACTAAAACTTGGTAATTAACTAGAATCCGCGTTTTACACCCCTTCCCGGATCCACTAAAACTTTGGTAATTAACTTGAATCCGCGTTTTACACCCCTTCCCGGATCCAATAAAACTTGGTAATTAACTTGAATCCGTGTTTTACACGCCATTCCGGATTCACAAAATATATGAATCCGCGTTTTACACTGCAATACGGATTGCGTATTTCAGAATCCGCATATTACACTCAGTTTCGGATTGTATGTAAATCCGGATCCGCCTTTTACACTCGCAAATCCGTGTACTGATCCGTATCCGGATCCGCGTTTTACACCTACCCCATTTATTGGCAAGATGGAGAATGTACCTAATACATAATATACATATCAAACTAAAATAATAATTAAAGTTTATTACTCGGGTACCAAATTAGCAATCTAAAATATAATTATTCTGAAATGTACAGTGAATTTCTATTTACTAAAATACATTACGTTGCACATTTCCTGTCAGCACAAAATACTTCTCTGAATGAATCATAAACATTAATTGGCCGGGGGGGGGGGGGGGGTCATTTTAGAAATTGTTTAGATCTGCGCACAAATTTTGATGAGATAATGGTTTTCGAGGTCGCCGATCACGATAAACTAACTGCTGAGGACACCAAATCTCTGGATGGCACATTCACAAGAATGCTACGCCGGGTTCACTGTGTCAAGTACAATGCACACATCTCCAACCAGACACTATATAACATTGGAGGTGTCTCATTGGTTCCCCCAAGCTTGACACTAGAACGAAATCGCCTCCGCTTTGCAGGACATTGCATTCGCCGTGAGGACCAGCCAGTGCATAATCTTGTACTTTGGCAGCCTCATGGAGTGAATAAGCATGGTGGACAGCCCATGACTTTCTTGAGACGCATCTTAAAGGACACTGGCCTTGAAGATGCGGATGATCTAGCAAATGTCATGGGTGATAGGGAGTTGTGGCGGTGCAATTTTGTTGACAAGCCGGCACAGCATTCTTAAAAATGCAGCTGCAATGCAGCATGCCGATCCTAGACTGAAAGATACAGATGATTTACAAAAAAAATTATAAAATGACCCCCCCCCCCCCCCCCCGGGCCAAATAGGGTTAAGATTTGGGCTGTACACATTCTATATGGTGACTCTCACTCTCTGTTTCTAAAATAACATTGAGTAACGATAAGCAACAAGACTTAAGACTCAAAAAATAGAGTTTTAGAGTCAATGGCATTCGACATTAACTAGGATCCTACCATTTACTGCCTCTATTTGACGTAAAACCTGATAAAATAATAAAAGCAACCTAACGCGCTAGTTGGCTGGCAGTTTACGAGATATTCTCCCTGAGCAAAATCTGAGGCATTACGCTATCTGGGTATAACCAATCACACTGAGTTGTAATGCAATGACTGAAAGTCCAATAATAATTTTATTCTTAAATTGTTACTTTATCGCTCGAATATACCCCAAAATCGGGAGATAAAGAAGTACTTTTTTCCCTTGGAAAAAAGTAATTCATTGATTTTACTTTTTTTCCCGGCGAAATAAAGTAAAATAAAATATTTTTGGTGGAATTTCTTAAATTTTATTACTACATATGTTGAAGACCATCGCAGTACAAATAAAGTAAAGTAATAAAGTAAAAGGTAAACGGTTGTATCGCAAACACCGGAGAAAATAGCTAACACCCCCCCCCCCCCCCCCCCCATCATATAAGTCGCCAACAGTGTAAAGGTCGTAGTTTCATTGTACCAATCAACATGCACCAATTAACTCTATAAGCACTAATTCAAGTAAAGGCGTGTCTGTCTCTCCTATACATTGTTACTGTACATTGAGACCATTGAGATAAGTTTCCAATAAAACAAAATTATATCCAAGTAAAATAAAATTGAAAAAAAAAATACATTATAGTATTCAGACTACAGCAGGGCAGAGAACTGAAGCTGATAAAACGAAAAAATAGTGGGAATAAAAAAGGGTTGGGTTGAAACAACCAATCTATATAAACCCGCATTAGCACCAAAAAAGTCGAGTTGTGAGCAATGCGTTATCGGCCTCGGACGCGGCGATATTCCCACCATTATTGCTGCTAATTTCTATAGTCGAGTTTTATGGAGTCAAGTTGATGTAGTCGCTACTTGGCGTTAACCTTGAAGGCCAATTGACTGCTATGCGACACACCGTGGTCGGCTGTCCCACCGGCTACCCCACTAGTCGATGAAGGGTATTCACCGCTAGATGGGGCGTCTTCCGAACTGTGCGCTATAAACTCGATAGTGGCGCTACTGTATGCTGCCTGTTTCGTAGAGTTTTGCAATGCCGTTTGCTGCTGCATAATCTTCTGCCGCACCTCCCGTATCTTTAAGGTCAGAATTGTTTTATTCGGAAATAAATCGATGTGTTTGTTCTGGAAATCGGTGGCGGCGGATTCTAAAAAATAAATCGGAAAAAGGTAATAAAAGGTTCCATATAGGTAATAGAGTAAAAGGTTCTGTAGGTAATAAAGTAAAAGGTTCTGTAGGTAATAAAGTAAACGGTCCCGTAGGTAATAAAGTAAAAGGTTCTGTAGGTAATAACGTAAAAGGTACTGTAGGTAATAAAGTAAACGGTTCTGTAGGTAATAAAGTAAAAGGTTCTGTAGGTAATAAAGTAAAAGGTTCTGTAGGTAATAACGTAAAAGGTTCTGTAGGTAATAAAGTAAAAGGTTCTGTAGGTAATAAAGTAAACGGTCCCGTAGGTAATAAAGTAAAAGGTTCTGTAGGTAATAACGTAAAAGGTTCTGTAGGTAATAAAGTAAAAGGTTCTGTAGGTAATAAAGTAAACGGTCCCGTAGGTAATAAAGTAAAAGTTTCTGTAGGTAATAACGTAAAAGGTACTGTAGGTAATAAACTAAAAGGTTCTGTACGTAATAAAGTAAAAGGTTCTGTAGGCAACTAAGTAAAAGGTTCTGTAGGTAGTAAAGTAAAAGGTTCCGTAGGTATAAACTAAAAGGTTCTGTAGGTAATAAAGTAAAAGGTTCTGTAGGTAGTAAAGTAAAAGGTTCCGTAGGTAATAAAGTAAAAGGTTCTGTAGGTAATAAAGTAAAGGGTTCTGTAGGTATAAAGTAAAAGGTTCTGTAGGTAATAAAGTAAAAGGTTCTGTAGGTAATAAAGTAAAAGGTTCTGTAGGTAATAAAGTAAAAGGTTCTGTAGGTAATAAAGTAAAAGGTTCTGTAGGTAATAAAGTAAAAGGTTCTGTAGGTAATAAAGTAAAAGGTACTGTAGGCAACTAAGTAAAAGGTTATGTTCTGTAGGTAATAAAGTAAAAGGTTATGTTCTGTAGGCAACTAAGTAAAAGGTTATGTTCTGTAGGTAATAAAGTAAAAGGTTCTGTAGGTAATAAAGTAATAGGTTCTGTAGGCAACTAAGTAAAAGGTTCTGTAGGTAGTAAAGTAAAAGGTTCCGTAGGTATAAACTAAAAGGTTCTGTAGGTAATAAAGTAAAAGGTTCTGTAGGTAGTAAAGTAAAAGGTTCCGTAGGTAATAAAGTAAAAGGTACTGTAGGCAACTAAGTAAAAGGTTATGTTCTGTAGGTAATAAAGTAAAAGGTTATGTTCTGTAGGCAACTAAGTAAAAGGTTATGTTCTGTAGGTAATAAAGTAAAAGGTTCTGTAGGTAATAAAGTAAACGGTCCCGTAGGTAATAAAGTAAAAGGTTCTGTAGGTAATAACGTAAAAGGTTCTGTAGGTAATAAAGTAAAAGGTTCTGTAGGTAATAAAGTAAACGGTCCCGTAGGTAATAAAGTAAAAGTTTCTGTAGGTAATAACGTAAAAGGTACTGTAGGTAATAAACTAAAAGGTTCTGTACGTAATAAAGTAAAAGGTTCTGTAGGCAACTAAGTAAAAGGTTCTGTAGGTAGTAAAGTAAAAGGTTCCGTAGGTATAAACTAAAAGGTTCTGTAGGTAATAAAGTAAAAGGTTCTGTAGGTAGTAAAGTAAAAGGTTCCGTAGGTAATAAAGTAAAAGGTACTGTAGGCAACTAAGTAAAAGGTTATGTTCTGTAGGTAATAAAGTAAAAGGTTATGTTCTGTAGGCAACTAAGTAAAAGGTTATGTTCTGTAGGTAGTAAAGTAAAAGGTTCCGTAGGTAATAAAGTAAAAGGTTCTGTAGGTAATAAAGTAAAAGGTTCTGTAGGTAGTAAAGTAAAAGGTTCCGCAGGTAATAAAGTAAAAGACTCTGTATGTGATAAAGTAAAGGGTTCTGTAGGTATAAAGTAAAAGGTTATGTAGGTAATAAAGTAAAAGGTCCTGTAGGTAGTAAAGTAAAAGGTTCTGTAGGTAATAAAGTAAAAGGCTCTGTAGGTAATAAAGTAAAAGGTTCTGAAGGTAATAAAGTAAAAGGTTCTGTAGGTAATAAAGTAAAAGGTTCTGTAGGTAGTAAAGTAAAAGGTTCCGTAGGTAATAAAGTAAAAGGTACTGTAGGCAACTAAGTAAAAGGTTATGTTCTGTAGGTAATAAAGTAAAAGGTTCTGTAGGTAATAAAGTAAAAGGTTGTGTAGGTAATAAAGTAAAAGGTTCTGTAGGTAGTAAAGTAAAAGGTTCCGTGGGTAATAAAGTAAAAGGTTCTGTAGGTAATAAAGTAAAGGGTTCTGTAGGTATAAAGTAAAAGGTTCTGTAGGTAATAAAGTAAAAGGTTCTGTAGGTAATAAAGTAAAAGGTTCTGTAGGTAATAAAGTAAAAGGTTCTGTAGGTAATAAAGTAAAAGGTTCTGTAGGTAATAAAGTAAAAGGTTCTGTAGGTAATAAAGTAAAAGGTTCTGTAGGTAATAAAGTAAAAGGTTATGTAGGTAATAAAGTAAAAGGTTCTGTAGGTAATAAGGTAAAAGGTTCTGTAGGTAATAAAGTAAAAGGTACTGTAGGTAGTAAAGTAAAAGGTTCTGTAGGTAATAAAGTAAAAGGCTCTGTAGGTAATAAAGTAAAAGGTTCTGTAGGCAACTAAGTAAAAGGTTATTTTCTGTAGGTAATAAAGTAAAAGGTTCTGTAGGTAATAAAGTAAAAGGTTCTGTAGGTAATAAAGTAAAAGGTTCTGTAGGTAATAAAGTAAAAGGTTCTGTAGGTAATAAAGTAAAAGGTTCTGTAGGTAATAAAGTAAAAGGTTCTGTAGGTAATAAAGTAAAAGGTTATGTAGGTAATAAAGTAAAAGGTTCTGTAGGTAATAAAGTAAAAGGTTCTGTAGGTAATAAAGTAAAGGGTTCTGTAGGTGATAAAGTAAAGGGTTCTGTAGGTAATAAAGTAAAAGGTTCTGTAGGTAATAAAGTAAAAGGTTCTGTAGGTAATAAAGTAAAAGGTTCTGTAGGTAATAAAGTAAAAGGTTCTGTACGTAATAAAGTAAAAGGTTCTGTAGGTAATAAAGTAAAGGGTTCTGTAGGTAATAAAGTAAAAGGTTCTGTAGGTAATAAAGTAAAAGGTTCTGTAGGCAACTAAGTAAAAGGTTATTTTCTGTAGGTAATAAAGTAAAAGGTTCTGAAGGTAATAAAGTAAAAGGTTCTGTAGGTAATAAAGTAAAAGGTTCTGTAGGTAATAAAGTAAACGGTTCTGTAGGTAATAAAGTAAAAGGTTCTGTAGGTAATAAAGTAAAAGGTACTGTAGGCAACTAAGTAAAAGGTTATGTTCTGTAGGTAATAAAGTAAAAGGTTCTGAAGGTAATAAAGTAAAAGGTTCTGTAGGTAATAAAGTAAAAGGTTCTGTAGGTAATAAAGTAAAGGGTTCTGTAGGTAATAAAGTAAAAGGTTCTGTAGGTAATAAAGTAAAAGGTACTGTAGGCAACTAAGTAAAAGGTTATGTTCTGTACGTAATAAAGTAAAAGGTTCTGTAGGTAATAAAGTAAAAGGTTCTGTAGGTAATAAAGTAAAGGTTCTGTAGGTAATAAAGTAAAAGGTTCTGTAGGTAATAAAGTAAAAGGTTCTGTAGGCAACTAAGTAAAAGGTTATTTTCTGTAGGTAATAAAGTAAAAGGTTCTGAAGGTAATAAAGTAAAAGGTTCTGTAGGTAATAAAGTAAAAGGTTCTGTAGGTAATAAAGTAAAGGGTTCTGTAGGTAATAAAGTAAAAGGTTCTGTAGGTAATAAAGTAAAAGGTACTGTAGGCAACTAAGTAAAAGGTTATGTTCTGTAGGTAATAAAGTAAAAGGTTCTGTAGGTAATAAAGTAAAAGGTTCTGTAAGTAATAAAGTAAAAGGTTCTGTAGGTAGTAAAGTAAAAGGTTCCGTAAGTAATAAAGTAAGAGGTTCTGTAGGTAATAAAGTAAAAGGTTCTGTAGGTAGTAAAGTAAAAGGTTCCGCAGGTAATAAAGTAAAAGGTTCTGTAGGCAACTAAGTAAAAGGTTATTTTCTGTAGGTAATAAAGTAAAAGGTTCTGAAGGTAATAAAGTAAAAGGTTCTGTAGGTAATAAAGTAAAAGGTTCTGTAGGTAATAAAGTAAAGGGTTCTGTAGGTAATAAAGTAAAAGGTTCTGTAGGTAATAAAGTAAAAGGTTCTGTAGGTAATAAAGTAAAAGGTTCTGTAGGTAATAAAGTAAAAGGTTCTGTAGGTAATAAAGTAAAGGGTTCTGTAGGTAATAAAGTAAAAGGTTCTGTAGGCAACTAAGTAAAAGGTTATGTTCTGTACGTAATAAAGTAAAAGGTTCTGTAGGTAATAAAGTAAAAGGTTCTGTAGGTAATAAAGTAAAAGGTTCTGTAGGTAATAAAGTAAAAGGTTCTGTAGGTAGTAAAGTAAAAGGTTCTGTAGGTATAAACTAAAAGGTTCTGTAGGTAATAAAGTAAAAGGTTCTGTAGGTAATAAAGTAAAAGGTTCTGTAGGTAATAAAGTAAAAGGTTCTGTAGATAATAAAGTAAAAGGTTCCGCAGGTAATACAGTAAAAGGTTCTGTAGGCAACTAAGTAAAAGGTTATTTTCTGTAGGTAATAAAGTAAAAGGTTCTGTAGGTAATAAAGTAAAAGGTTCTGTAGGTAAGCTTTACTTACCTGATGGGAACATTCCATGGTCTTCAAACAGTTTACTAACGAGAGCCCGTCGCTGGTCTAGCGTGTGCCGCATACCGCCGGTAGATGGCGTCAACGGGCCTTCATCATCAACACATTCTACATAACCACTAAGGAAATAAAGTAAATATTACGGTGACAAAAAGTGTAAGTTCAGATGGGAGGAAGGGGGTGGGGGTTTCATCCCTCACCAGGGGAAAACCGACGCGACTAAGAGCTGAAAAAAATACGAGAAATAATGAAACTTTATCCTTTCTATTGACATTAATTAATTGAAGAAACTAAATTATAACTTAAAAATTTAATTTTTATTTAATTATGGATATATTTACATAAAATTGTTAACTTTTGAGAATTTAATGTAAATTATTGAACTTACTGTATCTCTGTATTACATATCCCCATAGGTGATATTGGGGTTGTAACTAATGGATGAGTTGTACAGCTGGTTGCTACGATACCGGGTGTCGTCACGTCACCGAACCCGCTCTGTGATGCCGCGGTTACTAAGCCATTCTGTGACGTAACCGTCGTCAAAGTGTAGTAAGAGGTTGCCATGGTGCTCTGTGACGCGGCGACGTCAGCCAATGTCTCCAGCTTGGTGTTGAATGTGAATACCTGGGGTTCATGGCAACCAATAGGAGGCAGTCCAGCTGATCTGGGGGTCGATGAGGCCGACCCAGGTAATGAGGTACCGAACCGTTTAGGAGAACGAAGATCATCTGTAAAACAATTCCTTCAATATTTATCTTAAAAAAAACATGTATAGGCATTCAATGAATAAAGTTATAAGTAAATAAAGTTAATAAATAAATAATACGGACCTTTTGAAACGGAGCCCTTCCTTTTCCGTCTGTAACAATCAACTAAGGCCCGAGGGCTCTGTGGTAGTTTGGGTGTCGGTGTGAGATGGCCCGGGGGTGTGTAAGCCGGTAGAACGGAGAACTTCTCTTCAAAACGAACCTCGGAGAGAACCCTGGAAAGTAGAATGGAAGGGAATTCTAGAATAAAAGCTAAAGGTAGTGTAGCAGACCTGGAAAGTAGAATAAAAAGAAAAGCAAAGCACTAAGCTTAACGCCATTATAGTGTTCTTTTTACTTGTGATAGAATAATGTTACAAATAGCTTTGAGGAAACGTGTGGAATAACTTCTTCCTAGAATAAACACTTTATAAATTAAACTTTACCGACGTCAAATGTGATAAAAGTTTAAAACGGAAAAGAGAAAAATGCGATATATTTAGAATTACCTCAGGGTGTTGTTGTCCACTGGTTTCTTATAAATCCCGGTAATCGGTAGGTTGCTACCGGTACCGGGGTCAGTATCGGGATAAGGGAGCCCGTCAGCATGTGGAGATGCGCCTGGCTGTCTGCACTGGGGGGAATTCGCGGTTAATTGGTGGGGCAACAGGGGGTGGTGTTGGTCAACCGGGGGGTCCAGGGGCGGCAGAGTGTTCAATGGCGGGGGAATTATCTTTACTTTGGGTAGAGGGCGACCGGGCGACTGGAACAACAACAAAAAAATTAAACTGAAAGAAATAGATATTAAGTAACCATAGAGATAAGGCGTCTAAACGGGCTACCCGAGAATTAAGAATTGCGTCTGTTGAAGACACCCCCATCAGTTACTTAGCAACACCCCACCAGTTACTTAGCAACACCCCAACCAGTTACTTAGCAACACCCCAACCAGTTACTTAGCAACACCCCAACCAGTTACTTAGCAACACCCCAACCAGTTACTTAGCAACACCCCAACCAGTTACTTAGCAACACCCCCACTAGTGACTTAGCAACACCCCCACATGCTATGTGGGGGTGCACCAACTGACCTGTTTGTTCTCCAAAGTGGACCGAGCTAAAGGCGACGCCACTTTAGGTGCGTGTCCTGGGCCGTAACTAGGCAACAAAGTCGGGGTTGTCATGGGGACCGCGAGACGTGGTTGGGAGTTCGGTCTAATGGGGGACACACGAATACTGCGTTCGGGAGACGGGCTGGACAAAGACTGAAAGTAAAATACATAAAAGTCTTGGAAAATTATATTCTTTCAATAAATTCAGGTTTATAGTAGTTTATAGTAGGTAAACTTTATTTAATTAACTAATATTAATAGATTGTCTGTGCGAGTTGGATAATAATAAAAAAGTGAAAAATCTATCAGAAAAATAGTAAATTTATTTATATTTTAAACATTTAAAAATTCGTCATTGATAGTTTATCAGAATATAAACAATAAAACAAAAGTTTCATTAGCAAACTTATTGAGGTAAAAAATATATAATGTTATAAAAATTATTAGAGACTTTCTTATAGACTTATTATATTGTAGCCAAGTTTGGATTTAGTGATATCTGAACCTGTTCAACACGCTAACGGAATATCAACTTTATAGAACCATTGGATTTCCAACTTTTGAAACGAATCAACCCACATTAAATAAAAATGAATAAAACAGTGATAAAAAAGATTTAGCCTCACTAAAACTGGGTGAAAAGATTTAGCCTCACTAAAACTGGGTGAAAAAGATTTAGCCTCACTAAAACATTTAGCCTCACTAAAACTGGGTGAAAAAGATTTAGCCTCACTAAAACTGGGTGAAAAAGATTTAGCCTCACTAAAACTGGGTGAAAAAGATTTAGCCTCACTACAACTGGGTGAAAAAGATTTAGTCTCACTAAAACTGGGTGAAAAAGATTTAGCCTCACTAAAACTGGGTGAAAAAGATTTAGCCTCACTAAAACTGGGTGAAAAAGATTTAGCCTCACTAAAACTGGGTGAAAAAGATTTAGCCTCACTAAAACTGGGTGAAAAAGATTTAGCCTCACTAAAACTGGGTGAAAAAGATTTAGCCTCACTAAAACTGGGTGAAAAAGATTTAGCCTCACTAAAACTGGGTGATTGAAAGACTTAATATCATTAAATAAAATAATGTTGTCTGTCTGTAATTGAGAACAAATGATATGATAGTTACAACGGACCTTTCCGGGTTTGGAATCGTCATAACGAGTAACCATGGTTACTATTGGCGCATGCGCATATGGTGGGGTCATTGTTGGCCTGGCAACGGAAGCGATCACTGACGGTTGCTGGAGTAAGTCGTTTTGCGCTTTTGCCGCCAGCACTAAAACGGTGAACGAAAAATAAATGAAAATTAATTTAATACAAAAAAAAACAATAAAGAAAAATAATAGACCGTGAGAGCTTTAATTATTCAGACTTTTACAACGTAAAATATTATGTTTAATTAATAATTAATTATTACACGCTTATAATAATTTTAGAGAGATTCCTTCAACAAATAGAAATATTCAAATTATATTTACAACTGGACCTCATTACTATGAGATACGAGTTCTTATAGAAGTTTAATATAAATAGTAGATTAGAGATATATGGGAAGACTTTATTCATGAAGGTACTGTAGATTTAATCCACTATAACACGCAACAAAAGACTCCTAGCAGTTCATATTGATTTGGTATTAAACGCCACCCCCTCAATCGACACCTGTTATTAACGGCGACCGAAAGGAAGAGGTTGTAGTTTCAGGCTAACCAAAACAATAAACGAGTGTCAAGAACACAGGTTACAGTTTCATTTTTGTTAATAATAATAGATTAAGGCTGTCGGCTATCGGTTGTAGGCTGTCTGCTGTCGGCTATGGTTGTGGTTGTGGACTGTCTGCTGTGGTTGTGAGCTGTCGGTTGTCGGCTATCGGTTGTAGGCTGTCTGCCGTCTGCTATGGTTGTGGTTGCGGACTGTCTGCTGTGGTTGTGAGCTGTCGGCTGTCGGTTGTCGGCTATCGGTTGTAGGCTGTCTGCTATGGTTGTGGTTGTGGACTGTCTGCTGTGGTTGTGTGCTGTAGGCTGTCGGCTGTGGTTGTGGACTGTCTGCTGTGGTTGTGAGCTGTCGGCTGTCGGTTGTGGACTGTCTGCTGTGGTTGTGAGCTGTCGGCTGTCGGTTGTCGGCTATCGGTTGTAGGCTGTCTGCTATGGTTGTGGTTGTGGACTGTCTGCTGTGGTTGTGTGCTGTAGGCTGTCGGCTGTGGTTGTGGACTGTCTGCTGTGGTTGTGAGCTGTCGGCTGTCGGTTGTGGACTGTCTGCTGTGGTTGTGAGCTGTCGGCTGTCGGTTGTGGTTGTGGACTGTCTGCTGTGGTTGTGAGCTGTCGGCTGTCGGTTGTCGGCTATCGGTTGTAGGCTGTCTGCTATGGTTGTGGTTGTGGACTGTCTGCTGTGGTTGTGTGCTGTAGGCTGTCGGCTGTGGTTGTGGACTGTCTGCTGTGGTTGTGAGCTGTCGGCTGTCGGTTGTGGACTGTCTGCTGTGGTTGTGAGCTGTCGGCTGTCGGTTGTCGGCTATCGGTTGTAGGCTGTCTGCTATGGTTGTGGTTGTGGACTGTCTGCTGTGGTTGTGTGCTGTAGGCTGTCGGCTGTGGTTGTGGACTGTCTGCTGTGGTTGTGAGCTGTCGGCTGTCGGTTGTGGTTGTGGACTGTCTGCTGTGGTTGTGAGCTTTCGGTTGTCGGCTATCGGTTGTAGGCTGTCTGCTGTCTGCTATGGTTGTGGTTGTGGACTGTCTGCTGTGGTTGTGAGCTGTCGGCTGTCGGTTGTCGGCTATCGGTTGTAGGCTGTCTGCTATGGTTGTGGTTGTGGACTGTCTGCTGTGGTTGTGTGCTGTAGGCTGTCGGCTGTGGTTGTGGACTGTCTGCTGTGGTTGTGAGCTGTCGGCTGTCGGTTGTGGTTGTGGACTGTCTGCTGTGGTTGTGAGCTGTCGGTTGTCGGCTATCGGTTGTAGGCTGTCTGCTGTCTGCTATGGTTGTGGTTGTGGACTGTCTGCTGTGGTTGTGAGCTGTCGGCTGTCGGTTGTCGGCTATCGGTTGTAGGCTGTCTGCTATGGTTGTGGTTGTGGACTGTCTGCTGTGGTTGTGTGCTGTAGGCTGTCGGCTGTGGTTGTGGACTGTCTGCTGTGGTTGTGAGCTGTCGGCTGTCGGTTGTGGTTGTGGACTGTCTGCTGTGGTTGTCGGCTATCGGTTGTAGGCTGTCTGCTGTCTGCTATGGTTGTGGTTGTGGACTGTCTGCTGTGGTTGTGAGCTGTCGGCTGTCGGTTGTCGGCTATCGGTTGTAGGCTGTCTGCTGTCTGCTATGGTTGTGGTTGTGGACTGTCTGCTGTGGTTGTGTGCTGTAGGCTGTCGGCTGTGGTTGTGGACTGTCTGCTGTGGTTGTGAGCTGTCGGCTGTCGGTTGTGGTTGTGGACTGTCTGCTGTGGTTGTGAGCTTTCGGTTGTCGGCTTCGGTTGTAGGCTGTCTGCTGTCTGCTATGGTTGTGGTTGTGGACTGTCTGCTGTGGTTGTGAGCTGTCGGCTGTCGGTTGTCGGCTATCGGTTGTAGGCTGTCTGCTATGGTTGTGGTTGTGGACTGTCTGCTGTGGTTGTGTGCTGTAGGCTGTCGGCTGTGGTTGTGGACTGTCTGCTGTGGTTGTGAGCTGTCGGCTGTCGGTTGTGGTTGTGGACTGTCTGCTGTGGTTGTGAGCTGTCGGTTGTCGGCTATCGGTTGTAGGCTGTCTGCTGTCTGCTATGGTTGTGGTTGTGGACTGTCTGCTGTGGTTGTGAGCTGTCGGCTGTCGGTTGTCGGCTATCGGTTGTAGGCTGTCTGCTATGGTTGTGGTTGTGGACTGTCTGCTGTGGTTGTGTGCTGTAGGCTGTCGGCTGTGGTTGTGGACTGTCTGCTGTGGTTGTGAGCTGTCGGCTGTCGGTTGTGGTTGTGGACTGTCTGCTGTGGTTGTCGGCTATCGGTTGTAGGCTGTCTGCTGTCTGCTATGGTTGTGGTTGTGGACTGTCTGCTGTGGTTGTGAGCTGTCGGCTGTCGGTTGTCGGCTATCGGTTGTAGGCTGTCTGCTGTCTGCTATGGTTGTGGTTGTGGACTGTCTGCTGTGGTTGTGAGCTGTCGGCCCTTCGGTTGTCGGCTATCGGTTGTAGGCTGCTGTCTGCTGTCGGCTATGGTTGTGGACTGTCTGCTGTGGTTGTGTGCTGTAGGCTGTCGGCTGTGGTTGTGGACTGTCTGCTGTGGTTGTGAGCTGTCGGCTGTCGGTTGTGGTTGTGGACTGTCTGCTGTGGTTGTGAGCTGTCGGTTGTCGGCTGTGGTTGTGGACTGTCTGTTGTGGTTGTGTGCTGTAGGCTGTCGGCTGTGGACTGTCTGCTGTGGTTGTGTGCTGTAGGCTGTCGGCTGTGGTTGTGGACTGTCTGTTGTGGTTGTGTGCTGTAGGCTGTCGGCTGTGGTTGTGGACTGTCTGCTGTGGTTGTGTGCTGTCGGCTGTCGGTTGTCGGCTATCGGTTGTAGGCTGTCTGCTATGGTTGTGGTTGTGGACTGTCTGCTGTGGTTGTGTGCTGTAGGCTGTCGGCTGTGGTTGTGGACTGTCTGCTGTGGTTGTGAGCTGTCGGTTGTCGGCTATCGGTTGTAGGCTGTCTGCTGTCTGCTATGGTTGTGGTTGTGGACTGTCTGCTGTGGTTGTGTGCTGTAGGCTGTCGGCTGTGGTTGTGGACTGTCTGTTGTGGTTGTGTGCTGTAGGCTGTCGGCTGTGGTTGTGGACTGTCTGCTGTGGTTGTGTGCTGTAGGTTGTCGGCTGTGGTTGTGGACTGTCTGTTGTGGTTGTGTGCTATAGGCTGTCGGCTGTGGTTGTGGACTGTCTGGTGTCGGCTATGGTTGTGGGCTGTGGTCTGAGGCTGTGGTTGTGTACTATCGGTTGTCGGCTGTGGTTGTGTGCTGTCTGGTGTCGGCTATGGTTGTGGGCTGTGGTCTGAGGCTGTGGTTGTGTGCTATCGGTTGTCGGATGTGGTTGCGTGCTGTCAGCTGTCGGCTGTAGTTGTGTGCTGTCGGCTGTGGTTGCAGGCTGTCTGCTGTCGGATGTGGTTGTGTGCTGTCGGCAGTCTACTATCGGCTGTGTTCTGTTGGCTGTGGGCTGTCGGCAGTCTACCATCGGCTGTGGCCTGTGGTTGTGGTCTGTCGGCTGTGGTTGTGGTCTGTCGGCTGTGGTTGTGGTCTGTCGGCTGTGGTTGTGGGCTGTCGGCGTAGCTTTTTCACATAGATTTAATACTCAGTATAACCCCCGGTCTGGTTTTAGACTTACCAGAATTTCGCATCACACACTCAGGTGTAGATCGTAGCATATTATCCGCTGCCATGTTTACGGCACAACTAGAAGAATTGGAGGCAGCCAATAAGGACGACGTTGCCCAGGTGACCGCTGTTGAAGCGACCAATAGAGGCATCACGTGGTTGACTAGCACCGGATTACCCAACTGATCGACAAACATAATCTCATTGGACGGCCGAGGGGCGTTGCCACTGGATACCGGGACCAGTTGGATCCCGGGTGGCAACGGGGGTACTAAATGGGAGGAGGTTCCCATTGGTTGCTGGGGTAACATAGATAGTTGCTGGGGCGAAATAGACGGTTGCTGGGGTAACAGAGATAGTTGCTGGGGCGAAATAGTTGACTGTTGTGGCGATGTAGATGGTTGCTGGGGCGATATAGACGGTTGCTGGGGTAACATAGATAGTTGCTGGGGCGATATAGACGGTTGCTGGGGTAACATAGATAGTTGCTGGGGCGACATATATGGTTGCTGGGGTAACAAAGATAGTTGCTGGGGCGGCATTGGTGGTGGATGTCGCAACAAGGTCGGTTGCTGTGGCAACAGCAACGATTTAGAGCCGTCGCCACCAATCATTATTATATGGGAGCCGGGACGTGGGCTGGTAGACATCGGTTGTCCCGGTAACCACTTCGCAGGAGAGGAAATGACGGGTGGTAGCCTAGGCGACCAGTTTACCGGGGTGTTACTTGGTTGCCTAGGGACCCAACCCGCGGCCGTTGTTGTTGTTGCTATGATTAGTTTGCCGGCGCCGGGTAGGGTGGTGCTGGGTACGACTCCCTGGACGAGGGTGGAGGTTCGCTGAGTCGGCGGTACCGAGACCCGACGGTAGGGGGCGTTGGTCGCCGGTTGGATGGATCGCGGTACGAATACCTGGAACCAATGCGTTATTGTTATAATAATATAAAATATTACGGCGTGAAATTTAGTAACCTTGAAAATTTAATAATAATAACATTAATTTACTAAAACCATAATAATAAATTAATCAGCGTAAAATTAAAATAGGCTGGTTCCTTTGTTATTTATATTATTTACTATTTACAATAGGCGGGGTAGCGCAGTTGGTTGAGCGCCGGGCCTGCAATCTAATGGTTGTAGGTTCAGCCCCGCCAGGGTCCACTCAGCCTTTCATCCACTGGGGTCGATAAAATGAGTACCAGTTAAATAACTGGGAGCAAATCTTGGGATAGGAGTAGCGCCCACCCCTACCCTCTCGGGTAGCAGCTATCGAAAGAGGAGCCTTCGGGTCGCCTCCGGCTTCGGCCGACTGTTTGCTTTTTTTACTATTTACAATAAAAAATGCAAAAACTTACCTGGGATTGGCCGCCTTGGGTTGCTAATAACAGATGTTGAGAGCAAACCTCACTGATTGGCTGACAGGGAGCAGAAGGCAGAGGTTGTGCGGATGCCGATTGGCTCGACTGCAAGGGGATGGCAACACGCGATTGGCTAGGCTTCTTTGAGTAAACGCTAGATGGCGTTAACTGATTACCATAATCGATAAATTCTTCCCGACAGGATATATCGATGTCCTGGTTTACTGGATTCGGAGCGCTGTGATTGGCTGTCTGTCTGATGGATGTTGGGTTGTAATTGGGCGATTTTACCGAGAGTGGCTTTGGTTGTGTTGTGGGGCCGTTTGATCTGTTGTGATTGGTTGCGATGACGCTGGTGGAATGGACATGAATTACCGGCGTGGTTGTTGTGCTAGGACTGACAACTGAAGTCCCATTGTTACCGGTACCGGGTACAGTCTGAATGTCTCCTATTGATACCGGAAGTGACTTCACGGCAACCGTCAAACCTAGTGATTTCTGCAAAATAGCATTTATAAACAGTAAACTATGAAAAACTAAGCAATAATTCAATATTATCCATTTAGTATAAAAACTTTAATTATTAAATTAGAATTATCATACTATTAACTTGTAATGATTAAATTTCAGACAAACCTTGGAGTTACTGGGCCCCGCAACGAGGTTGCTATTGGCAACGGAATCACTAGAAGTATCCACATCAGCTCCGGTGCCCTGATTGGCTGTATCAACCATAACAACCGGTCGTTGCTTGGCTGGGTCGAACTTCCCAGGCCGATCAGCGAATAGAGCCGTCGATTTTTTACGTTCTTTGGTGCACCACTTCCACTGCGGGTGGGTTTTAAAATGGACCTCTTTTATCTGAAAAAAAAAACAATTAACGTAATGAGCAATTGCGCACCAATGAGAATGGCCACAAAGGGTGAAGATCTGGGATTCACACTTAAAGAACGCAGAAGTAGTAGATATCCGGCAACTACAGTCACAGACACCGATTTGCGGATGACATCGCCCTGCTCTCTAATACGCTAGCAGATGCACAGCTTCTACTAAATAAAGTGGAGAGGGATGCTAAGGAGGTTGGATTGCATATAAATGCTACAAAGACCGAATTCATGACCTTTAATGTTGATGGAAACTTGACAACCATTGATAATGATCAACTAAGGAAGGTCGATGACTTCCAGTACCTTGGATCATGGATAGAGAGTAGCAAAAAGGACATAGAAGTTAGGAAAGCAAAGGCTTGGGTAGCTCTATCAAAAATGGATACCATCTGGAAATCAGATCTCTCCAGGCACCTGAAGACTAAGTTCTTTCGATCCACAGTGGAAAGTGTATTTTTATACGGGGGTGAGACCTGGACACTGACTAAATCACTTGAACAAAGAATTGATGGTTGCTACACAAGACTACTAAGGGCAGCCCTAAACATCAGCTGGAGACAACACATGACAAACGCCGAGCTTTATGGTACAATACCACCTGTATCAACCACCCTCCGTGAACGCAGATTAAGATTCAGTGGGCACTGCTAGCGAAGTAAAGACGAGGTCATACCAGATCTACTTTTCTGGCAACCAACTCATGGAAAGCGTAGTCGTGGACGACCGGCCATAACATATATAGATCAACTTGAAAGGGGTACTGAACTTGGGAGAAACGAAATTGCGACAACTATGGAGAATCGGGAAGCCTGGAAGGATCTCATTTCCACTGTCCGAGTTCGCTCGACCTAGTAGTAGTAATTAATTATATTACAATTAAAGATTGCGTTACACATTTAGTGATTCATGTGATTTTCATTTTTTTCCGATTCATAGAGATTTTCAGTATTTTTCGATTGGGTAGGCTAAAATGAATGATGCACCAGATTTAAAGTTATTCAGTGAGGCCGAAGAAGGTAAGTATAGATCTATGTTTTGGGGCAAAGCTTGAGAAAGTACTATTTAGGATTGAGGAGATATATCTTGTTTGAAAAACTTCTTTGAAGCTGAGAGTTGTAATGGACCTATATTTTGAACCCTTTAGTTCTTTTTATAGAGTAACTGGATGTTGTTTTACTGGTCAGTGATGGTAAATCCTCCCTCCAAGAAGCTAGTGTATAGTCTGTCAGGAATGTACATCTTGTTATCAATGCTGTGTGGTGGCTCAGGCATTTTGTAAACAATTTGGTAACTTTTGCGTTATGGCAGTTAAAGACATTATACAAAATGCGAGATTTTGAATAGGAAACCATTTGACCCAGGGTTTGTCCCTCAAACAGGGCTAGAAGAACATTATTGGATATATAGTTTCCAACACCTAGGATAGCTCCCATTGCTTTCCTCAGGGTCTGTTGAAGGATAGGAATGTCACCCTCTTCAATGCACGATGATCCATAGAAAATGGAGGAGAGGCATATGGTTTTCCAGATCAGTGAGGTTACTTCTAGGGGGGCATCATGCGTCGATAACCCCCGCGATTTAACACGTGTCACATTTTTTTGGCACTTTTTTACAAAAAGGTCTCGCAAGTTTTGTCGTGTTGCTGGTAAGGGTAGGCCCAGATACGATATACTCTCTTCCTGGGCCAGAATTCTCCCGGGTTCCAGCGAGATAGTTTGCTGTTCTTCACAGTTCGTGTTTGAAATAATTATATAATGGGACTTCTTTGTGTTTACGGAGAAACCATTCTGTTGGAAAAAGTTCATTACTAAATCATTACTAAATCCAACCACTAACAACACAGCTCAACTAATCAACATGTTACTGAAAGAAACCTCTCAACTAGCAACGACCTAGAAGGGGTTCCTATGACGTCATCACACAAACTTAGATTGGGATGTTAGTAAGTATGGTGTTTGTCAGGGGATGCCTATATAGAAAGTAGATATTCCGTGTAATATATCCTATTAATGCGGCATGCCTATAGAAAATAATAATAAGTGAATTGTTGTGGGGTGAGTGACGCGGTGAATTAAATATGTAAATAGGACAATATGATAATTTGACATTTTTCGCTATGGAGAGCATTATCATATTGTCCTATATTTAC
>JAUCBJ010002471.1:0-79718 GCA_032718475.1 Nemertoderma westbladi
CTCAATAATGACAAGTTAGTATCTATCTATCCTACTAGTTCCATGGAGAAGGTCTCCATACGAGTAACTCATGACAGAATGCCCAGTGAAGTTGAAGCTGCAAGGCGCCGCTTCACCTCAATGATCAGCCATAACCGCATATCTTCTCCTGATAGTCAAACCAACGTTACAAATGCATTACTCAATGTTCCTAATGTCATTGATCAGTCATCTCAGGTAGACTGACTACCTACCAAGTCACACACAATTACACAAGAACACCCAACCTTACAACCTAACGAACTACTTGTCTTCAACTGCAATGCACAAAGTATTGTGAACAAGATGACAGAATTTAAAGCACGTATTTTACTTGACAAACCACATGTTGTTGCTATTAGTGAATCTTGGGGTCGTCCAACAATTGATATTTCTACCCTAAATGTAGAAGGCTACAATACATGCCGCAATGATCGTGGTAATGATATAATAGGAGGTGGGGTACTACTATACATTCAGCAGTCTCCTCTGTATGCTTTTGAAGAATATGACCTTCCGCAACCTGTTGCTAGTTATGATGAATCGACATGTGCCATTCTCCGCTTTCACAATGATTCAACATTGGCGATACTATCTGTGTACTGTACAGGTCACCCAGTAGTTCTGACAACAATAATGTAAAGCTAATGGATTTAATTTTACATGTCAAGAATATTGCCAATGACTGTTTGATTCTCGGGGATTTTAACCTACCTAGCATTGATTGGTTTAATTTATGTAGTTCACCATCACCTGGTGCAAACAAGGTTGAGGGTGAGTTCCTAGAATTCTTCCTTGATAATATGTTATCCCAACATGTATTTGAGCCCACTCATTGCCGTGTGACACACGGCAATCCCTACTTGATTTGATAATTACAGCCTCGACTGATGACATCCAAGAAGTATTTCTTCAACCCCCTCTTGGGAAATCTAAACACAGCATCATTACATGTCGATACCTATTTGCTGCTGCCAATACCACTTCAACAAACAATCTCAGATATGATCTATGCGATTTTAGACAATGGCGTGAGGATCTAGCCCATCTAGACTGGCCGGTTTTATTAGCAAATTTGGACCCTAATGCTGCATGGTTATTCCTAAAGAATACGCTCCATGAGGGTGTATCTCTACATGTTCCCACCCGTCCCTCAAAAAGCCGAAAAAATCGTTGGCTCACCCCTGATGTATTGACAGCTGTTCATGTAAAACAACGCGCATTTAGCTACTGGAAGCGATATCCTGCTCAGCGGCCCTACCGGAGATACATATTGGCTCGAAACAAAGCAACCACTGTGTGTAGGAATGCAAAGCGGAATTTTGAAAGGAATATTGCCATGAGCTGCAAGAAAAACCCTAAAAAGTTTTGGTCGTATGTAAATAAAAACCGAAAATCGAAATCACACATAGGACCTCTTAAAGATGCTAGTAACAAGAAGGTAGATTCCGACCAGGGTATGGCTGATTTACTTAATGACACATTTGCAAGTTACTTCACTAGGACAATAATCCTACAGCCGCACCTCCGCCCTTTCCTAACCTAGATTGCCCCATAATTGACTCTCTTGACATTACAAGTGAAAACGTCTTGAAAACCCTCAGTGAACAAAACCCGAATAAATCACCAGGCCCTGACCAAATATCAGCCATGGTGGTTCATGAACTAGCAAGTGTTAATGAACTAGCAAGTGTTATCGCAGCCCCTGTCCAAATAATCCTTCAAAGTTCATTCGACACTGGAATTATACCTGAAGACTGGTTGACTGCAGATATAACCCCTATTCCGAAAAAACCACCGAAACATAATCGAAACAATTACCGCCCCATTTCCCTGACATGCATCATAGCAAAATGCTGTGAGAAGCTCGTCCGTTCACCACTGCAACATCATTTTGAACTGAACAACTTGTTTGACTGCTCGCAATACGGGGGACGCCATGGGAGGTCAACAGTCCAGCAACTATTGCATGTCTTAGATAACATAAGTAACGCCTTGGATGACCCTAATGTAGAAGGCTGTGATGTCATATATTTGGACTTGAAACGGGCATATGACTCTGTTTCCATTCGTTTACTATTACACAAACTGTACGCATATGGTGTACGAGGAAAACTGTTACGGTGGATAAAAAACTTTCTTAGTAACAGAACTCAACGTGTTGTTATTAATGGTAAATCTAGTAAATACATACCATTAGAAAGTGGCCTTCCCCAAGGAACAGTGCTGGGTACCTTACTGTTCATAGTCTTCGATAATGATGCTCCGTTGTTATTGAATCCTTGTGCAGCCTGTTTGTTGACGACCAAAAGTTATACAGACACATTAGTTCTGCCAGAGATGTTTCCATTTTACAGAATGACCTTAATGCATTGAGTACTTGGGCCAATGAATGGAAACTTACATTTAACGTAACAGTAAACTCCCAACATTAATATACAGACGAATCCGTGGCAACCTCATCACAGTGTGGAACCTAACCCATGGCAAGGCGGCCTTTCATTGGAAACAACTATTTTCGCTTGTTGTCGACACTCACCACCACAATACTAGAGGAAACTCCCTAAAGCTACACAAACAGGCCCTCAATAAGAACTTGCTCGTTTGCAAAAACTCATTCGCAAACCGAGTGGTAAACGTCTGGAACCGGTTACCCAACGACGTTGTAACCGCGACCACCGTGAATGCTTTTAAAATAGGGCTCGATCGCTTCATGCCAACTATTATGAACATTTATGACGACTCTCCCGCACGTCAAGATAACAGCCTTTTATTTTCAGTTGACAGATACTTCTTTAAGTAATTATTTCATTTTATTTCCATCAAACTTTTAACCCTTGATACATACCTATAGTATATCTTAATTTTTCTCGAATTTTATTCATATATTTTATTTCCACACCTGCGATTTTTATACATCTATGATTTTTATAAATATAATTAAAGCATTATTACATAAGTTTTTTTTTAATTTTGTTTTCCCGGCTTTAAAATGCAATTGCGTAACTTGGCAGAATCTTCGAATACTGCAATGAATTTAGAAATATACTGTAAATTTAATGATTACATTACATATTATGTGGCTGGTTCGAGGAATATATTTCTTGTCTTGACTTAATATTTATTTTTTTTTATCGAATTTTATCTTTAATTAATTAATCTATTTTTTTTATTTATATTTTATCGAATTGTATCTTTAATTAATTAATCTATTTTTTATTTATATTTTATTCCCGCCCTAAAACGCAACTGCGTAACTTGCCAGCCATTGCGAAAAACCAATTGTTTATAATATCTGAATATGTATAAGTATTTATCTTGGTGCAATGCAGACTGTATAACAGAACGTGTATATATTACATTACAGTACGTACGTAAATTACCTTCATATTGAAATTTAATTTTACTGTAATTTTGTCCTAATCATGGATTATCTTTATTTCTGTCATTTGTGTTTGTATGTTTGACTTTTGAGACATATTTTTATTGATACTGGCGTAATTAAACTAAACTAAACTAAACCAAAAAGTTAGCAGAAGGTCCTCAGTACGAAGATTGTTTATATTTTCATAAGATGACATACATGCCTCCCGGAAAGGTTTTTTAGTTGTGTGTGTCCTCGAAAGTTCTGTCTGACTGTAGGTCTTTCATTGGTGTGTTACTATTAGGTTGGGCTAAGAATTAAAATTTGTCTGAGCGATTTGACCATTGCGTTTTAGATATGTGCTACATACAGTATGTGCTGCAGTGTCATGTGCAACTAATTCGAAAATGGTCCGGTATATTATAATGCTTTATTGGTGCACCCGTCCATATACTATACCACTCTTGGGGCTGCAATAAACTCACCCTTTCTATGCCGTAAACTGCGATCATACATTAGATTGATGGCTAGCTCCGATTACTGCTATACAACAGTTGATGAAACAAAGAATTGCGAGAGAGAAACTTATGTATTGTACTGTATCATCTATCAATCGATAGGCCCGTTAATTAAACATCATTTAAAATAATTATTAGTCTTATTCTTTGCGGACTTCTGCTTTACAATTTAACCTTAACAAATACGACTGTTCTTGTATAAAAGCTGTCTTCCAGGTCATACCGCGAGGACCATAAAATCTATACATTTACAATATGTGTCCGATACACATACACACACTTGTGACGTCATCATCATCATACATACATCACACATAGTGAAGTCCTCGAATCGTTGTAAAAAATAAATACTTTAATATTGATTTATGTCCTTAGAAAACTAGTAGGAAATGGAAAGGGCAGAAAATTGAAGTCAGTCATATAATTTTCATTTGAATAGACCAAATTTTGGAACATATATGAGACGTCCCCACAGCGTGGTACTGTATATTAAGTGGCGTCCTCGGTTGTCGCAGTTCGCACGTATGGGTGTATGTTCGTATGTTTGTATGTATTTATAGACTAAAATAATAGAAAAACAATAAACTTAACCAGTAAAATTATAGTCCTAAGAAACAGTGCTGTTCAACTAATTTTGTAGTGACAATTTAACAAAACCCAACTAAATAATTAAAAATGACTAGTTAACTAACTTTTTCAACTAATTCTGAGGTGTCTAGTTAAATAAAAGTTAAAAAGTTAACTAAAACTTAACTAAAACACAATTTTGAAAAATTCATGTAACCATAGCAACGGGTTGTTATACAACAATTACGGTATCGACAGTCACTGGGCCCAAACCACAGTCAGTCGTTTTTGATGGACAGCACTGTTACAATAGGTGATAGGATGATAAGTAAACGGCAAATAGGCCTCTTATAGAAAGGCCATTACTTTTAAGAAGGCCGAATAGTACAGTGTGATCGGTAATGGTGGTATGGCTAATGTTTGGAATTTAGTTAGAATTTAGTTGAAAGTTCAACTATTTTTCTTCAAAAAACGCTTTAACTAACTAAATTCGTCGCGACAAATTAACTAAAACCACTTTAACTAAATAACACCAAATGACAACTTAACTAGTTGACCTTTCAACTAGTTTAACAGCACTGCTAAGAAAAATAAATATTATTGTAAAGAGTCCTAAGAAAAATAAATATTATTGTAAATAGTAGATTTCTTTAGTATCATTATCCAGTAGTATCTTTATCATATACATACCAAAGATAAATAGAGCAATTCATACAATCTATAATGAAACATAATATTTCTTGGAATTAAATATGTCAATCCTTAGTTAAATATTTTGAAACATTCGAACCTTCTAGAATATTTTATTGTCTCTGGTAAAGCCCTTCTGCGACGAGACAAATCAGGGCCATAACCAAAGCCCAGGGTGGTGCGACATTTTTGGAACCGCTCTCAGTAACCAATGAGGTTGCAGTGTGATTCTCTGTGGTCGTTGATTGGATGTTGACAACCCTTTCTTTCCAAACAATTGGAGAGCACGGCCCGTCGCAACATCTGTACTGGCAAGCTTCGTATGTCACTGTGGCATCATTCTTCATCCAGTTTACAAGATTGAACAATTTCACCTGAATGTCATCTCTATACTCTTCACCCACATCGCGAAGTACAACCTGCAGGTAGTAAGTACAGGCATCTTCGATAAGCGGTACACATCGTTTGTTGGAGCAAACATGATCATGAACCTCAACGGTGACTTCGTCGACATCAGGCCCCTCAAAATATCCGGAGACAATGTATGCTAACACATGGCAATCAAAACAACCGGTCACATTGGTTGTATCTTTATTGAAAAGAGCATTAACTTTTATAAATCTCTCTATTTTATCTGCTATCATTGTTTTTATGTCGTCGTATTCAGAGGAAACAGTCCACGTCACTCCATAAGGGCAGGTAAAGTTGGAAGCAGCCATTTTTGCGTGGAATGCAAATAATAGAGTGGAGATCACTTGCATTTTATAAATTGATTCTGTTATCGCAGTGATGTGGTATGCAGAATTCTAAAACAGCCGTGTTATTATTAATCTACAGTAGTCTGATAGTTAAGAGGCCTACACTAGTACTGTAATATAAAAACAAGGTACTGTAAAGCGAGCGATATCGACAGTAACAGGGACATTGACAACAATATCTTCAGCATTCAAACAAGCTGTGTAATTCACATTTAAGTTAATTATAGTTATTTTTGCAGATAGGGGGGAAATTGGACGCTATAAAAATTCATCCCTCTCAAGGGGAAATTTGACGCAAATAACAGTTGATTACTCTCAAAAGTAAAACTGTAACCTTTTCATTTCTGTTTAGTTTATTGTTTTTGTTAAAATAACGTGCCACTGTAAACTGGTCCTTTCCCTAAATTGATTTTAACATTGAGGCGGGATATTAATTTGCCAAGATAGGATTTGCGTCCAGTCCCCGCCCCCCTGTCTCTATTTTTGTTATCTTGTTTTGTCCAAATATCATTCTAACAATAATATTTAAATTACCAAACTATTAACATGTAAATAAAGTTTCTACTGTAATGAATAATAATATAATATACAAAATCTATTACATTAAGTCACAGAGAGCATAGCTTTTATTATGTACAGTACTACTCTAACAAACTTGAATTCCATCGACCAGCAATGGTAACTCAAGGTCAAGGAACTACAGAACATTCTTATCAAGCAAATTAGATATCAGCAAAGTATTATGGATAGCAACATTAACTCCCCTACTCTTCGTAAACAAGGAAAATTATGAAGCACATCCCTGCAGGGGTCGAATTGGAATTATACCATAAGGAATTCAAGAGTTGGCTGATATTGACTCCATTGCATGCACTGCACTGTACAGTTGTAGGCCTACTGTATTACGGTGGGATGTAAATGTAGAAATTCACATGCTGTAGCGGTAGGCCTACATTTTAGGGTGCACTGGCCTCTGGCCACCAGAGGAGGTGCTTCGTCTAGTAAAATTTTTTACTTTAACTCCCTTTATTCCAAAATTGTAACATCACTCAATGCCGTTACAGTAGTTATTAACAGCGAGTTGTTATTTAACACTTTACAACCTTAGAGGACATTACAGCATTGTATTGGCCTGTACATTTAGTATTGTATTGGTGTATTATCATTTATGTAATGTCGGGACATTACATAAATGATATTACACTAATACAATACTAAATGTACAGGCCAATACAATGCTTTAATGTCCTCTAAGGTTGTAAAGTCGAATGTAAAGATGCGAAGTCCCGTGTCCCGATCCCGTCATGGTTACCACATAAACAATAGTTGAAATTTATTATTAATTGCCTGACAACCAACCAGATAGGCCTACTGCATTACTTACGGGTAGCTATTAATAACCAGTAGCTATAAACTATTAACATGAATCCAAACGCACCCAGGTTCGTATTTAGGGGGGGGGGGGGGGGGGGAGGGAGGGAGGAAGGGAGGGGCCGAGGCCCCAGGCTTATCCCACCACAGGGGCCCCCTCACCACGATCCCACAACTATAAGGATCGACCGAACTATAGAGGGGCCGAACCGGAACCGAACTGAAACCGAATATGGCAATTTTGAATTTTTCCACTTATTTTTCCCAAATTATATGAAAACAAAAATAAAAAGTTGTACGTATTGAAGTGTGAAATGTGAGGTGTAGTGTGAAAAACATTAAATATTTTTGTACAGTAGAGTTTGTGTTGTACGTTTTTGATTTTCAGTTTTTATACTGATATAAACAGGAACATCTTCAAATTTCTAATTTCAACGCCTTCCGAAAATTTCCGGAAAAGTATATTTTATCCGTAGTTACACCCACAAGAGACAAGACAACGTACCACCTAAACACATCTAAGCAGGAATCCCTTACTCTACTTGTGTTTTACTATATGTTTTCAGAATGTGCTTAATAAAATAATTTATAAAATAAGAAATTTCCGGAAAATGTATAGGAAATTTCCGGAAATAAGTATAGAAAATTTCCGGAAATATGTATAGGAAATTTCCGGAAATATGTATAGGAAATTTCCGGAAATATGTATAGGAAATTTCCGGAAATATGTATAGGAAATTTTCGGAAATATGTATAGGAAATTTCCGGAAATTTACACACATTTCCTGACTCACATTTCCTACTAATATATTTACATCTACATTCAGGTTTCTTTGAAAGGTATTTGCAATAAATATATTGAAAATTTAGGGTAATGAAAACGAGAGAATATGTCTCTTTCAGTATAATATAGTCTGTGAGACGTGCTTGGCGCCGTATGTACAAACTCCATATAGTAGAGCCCAGGTCCCCCACCACTGAGACCCGGCCAACAGGCCACCCACCACTCTAAATCCGGCCCTGACCCCGAGTGTCTTATACTATAAAATAATTAATTGAAAATTAGTTGAAAATGATGTTTTTACCCTAACCAACATTAATTAATTAATCATTAATTAATTAACTGAATTTATCTTATCTTCCCGAAGGCCACAGACAAATTCAACTTTTCATTTTTTTCTAAACTTTTGCCAGACTACATGTGTACCAAGTTTGGATAGATTTCATTAAAGATTTGGCTGAGTTATTAACGTTTAAAATTTGACATATCAGAACAACAGAATAACAGACACACAAATTGAGTTAGTGGTACTCGTATGCTAAGCTGCTTACTTTCGTGGCTCGCCCCTTATGCAAAAAGTTTCCGATAGAATTTTCACATATTAAAAAAGATTTTTGTTCGCCATGAAAGTACATGATTGGCTGGCAAATTATGGTCTGAGCATAGCAACATGTGAGGTACTCGATCCTGAATTGGTTTCTTTTTAAAATCATATTAACCATATTTAAACTGAATAAACATTATACAGTAGGTGATATTATTTTCTTATCACCTAGGTTACAGGTTAACTACTAAAAATTCCACTTCAATGCCGAATCTAAAACAGAACATTATGCTTAAGGACAATATAATTCCAACGTTTCCTAGTTTTGCAACATTGGGAGCACATACAGTAATAGGGATTAGTTTCCAAAATTGCAAAAATTTACCCTACAATTAATTTCGACGATGTATTTGTCACAGTTGCCGTGGTAACCGGGTTTCAAAACGTGCCCCATCGGATTCTCCGATAGTGATTTGTGTGGGGTAGGTCAAGGTTAGAATTCCGTAGGATTATAGGAAATGTATGAACTGAAATGTATGACTTTCTGTTGCCATGGTGAAATGGTCTTTTTAACCAACAACCCGATTTGGGCTGATTTTGGATATGTTGATAAGCATAAAATTTGGTCCTAGAAAAAGTTAAATTAAATTCTGCTGCAATTTGTCCGAGGTTGAGCCCTTTTTGACTGAACTATACAGAATGAAATAAGATTTTGAGTGGGATCTAGCGGGTCAAAAATTTCCATGCTTTTCAAAAAACTAAAATTAAAATTTTTTGCAAGTAATTGAACCATGTAAGCGGATCCATCCCGCTACACGCCACCTACCGGGAGAATGGGGAGGTGGACTGATTTACGAATCAGTTCAGGTATGTAAGCAATATTACATACCAGAGAATGTAGGAAGCAATGTTAGCCGGTTGATGATGGTTAATACCCATCTCAGGGGAAAGGGGCTAACATACCGGGATATGGAATTAGTAAGGATGGATGGGCCGGCCAATGGGAAGACCACAGATGGTGGTGAGTGTATCGATGCCAGGTATACGTGTGGGGGGGGGGGGGGGGCTGTGTAATATTCCCCCTAATTTTCAATATATACAGTATATATATATATGGCTATCACGTGCTACAGTTATGTAGTTACTGTAGTTCAGTTGGCTATTATTTATGTACAGTGTCACACAGTTTCTTACCGTCGTCCGTAGGATTATTATACTGATTGAGCTGTACTCATTTAACGGTAATATTAAAAGCTATATTAACAACGATATTTATACTTTATTTCAACCGGCCTACGGCCTTCAGTATATTCCAAGATACCACACGCGGCGACGCCTAGAGAACTACGACCAGAGGTTTACCCGGTCGGGATCCATCGCTAACTCAGATCCCGTCACAAACCAATATAAACGCAAGTCGAAAAAACTTGCCCTAGTTTGGCTAGTTTTGAAATCGTCTCGTGGAGAGGAAAATAAAAAAAAACGTTTGTCAATTAACGATTATGACTGTATTAACGATTTTACAGAAAAAAATTGATTTTATATAAAATATTGTCTTTTTTTTTCAAAATTTTTTATTTTAAAGATCATTTATGTTATCTTTAATTTGAGATAATAACGAACAACATCGGTAGCAACATTTGTTTGCTATTTTGGCCACCTCTGGACCACTGAGCATAGTGTGCAACGGCAAGATTGAAGAAGGACAAACGTCCACCAAAAAGACCCCCTTGGTAGAATGATCACCACCAGATCCATATAACCCCCGGCAGTTCGCCCAGCGCCAGCTAATCTGACAAACGCAGTTAATATATATTTTCAAGAATAAATAATGCAAACTGTAGACATAGAAATAAGTGAATGTAATGTTCTAGAATTTGTGTTAGGCCAACTGGTATAAAGTGTAGACCGTGTCACCATTAATGTATTGTTAATTTTACACTATGTTTCGCAATTTTTCTAGGTAATAATGCCGCTATTAATTTTAAGCTATTAATTTAGAAATAGTGGGCTAGTGTTTTGTTTCAAGGTAGCTAGCTAGCTATAGTATTTAATTAAAACACCATTATTTTATTAAATGGTACAGTGTTTATAATGTTTAAACTTCATATTAATATATTCAAAAAACTAAATAACAACAAAATTATATGCATGAGTTCTATATTAGTTTTTTTGGCTTGAGTTTCATATATCGCTACATTTTTAAAACCTACTGTATATCCTTGTTACTATGGGAACGTTGAAGAGTTCTAGAACAATATAAATGTATTATATACTATTCTATTATACTATTAATATATTATTATACTATTATACACATAAATAAAATATAATGTTCTAGAACATATAGATAGTTTCTTATTTAATTTTAAAATAGCTAGACAATTTAAAGAAATATATTTTTGTATAAATTTCTGAATACATTTGAATTAATATTGATTTATAGAGTTTATTTGTATACAGATGTACATTAACTAATTAGTTTATTTATCCATTGGGTATTGGCTTTTGTTGGCCTTTAATATCTCATGGAATCAGTTTAATTTTCCTTTTCTTATCTGTTGCCTCCACATATATTCTTTCAGTTTTTCGGAGAATTTATCATTGTGGTTTAATGCACTCCTCACACAAAGCTCTGGCGCCGGATATTTTTCTTATTTTTCTCTGTACCTGTCTTTTAATTGCCATATTTTGACTTTTGTACATTTCGCAACCCAATAAATTTGAAAAATAACTAGCTATATATTCTAGAACATTATATTATTTATTTTATTTATGTTCTAGTATAGTGTATAATATTAATATTAATATTTTGTTCTAGAACTCTACAATGGTACCATGGTAACAATGACGTATGTTATAAAAATGTAGTGCTATACGGAACTGTGGGGCGAGACACGTAGTCGGCGAGCCTTGGCATACGGTTCATATAGGGCAAATGGGGCATGTCCGTCTGTCTGTCCGTCTGTCTGTCCGTCTGTCTGTCTGGTAAATCTTTGAACGCGAATTTCTCGGCATCGCTGATTTGAAATTGAACCAAACTTAGTTGGTAAGTAGTAGAGGGAAAGTTTAGAAAATTTGTAAAGTTTGGTGAAAAATCATGCAGTCTGACGTCAGCTACGACAGATTATGTGGTTTTTAGAAAATGTTAAATTTCTCGCGAACGCCTCATTTTCCAGAGCTGAAATTTTGGTTGCTTGTAGAGAATCATAAAGTCTATCTTCTACGAAATTGAAAAGTTAAGACATTTAATTGGGGATCGGCTAGAGATTCCGAAGTAATGATATGGCCTACCGGTACGGTACTGCTGTACTGTACAAGTACGAAATTGCTCATCTGTCTGCAGTTCTCTAGTCTGCCGCTAGAGGGCAAAATATCTCAAAGTGCAATTACTGATATTAGCTGAAACATCAGATATGTGCTAGAAGACGTCCGGTGTGTTTGCCGGGCTAGGAATCTCTCCGAAAAGTTACACCTCACCACTATTCCAGCTAGGTGTAATTCTATAGGACATGCAATAGTGTTAGGCCCTAGAGTAATAAGACAGCTTGCTTATTGTTTATCTCGCAAAATGATTGGCTGAGTACTTAATGGAGATTCTTTAGAATAAATATAGCTAAATAATTTTGTTGTGACATCGACATGGTATATTAATATTTCAATATCAATACTAAAACGTCATAAGGTAAGTTATAATATTTCTTATAAATTGGGTCCCCTCCACGCCTAAAATATATTACTTTTAAAACACAAATTTTCTGTTAATACATGCCTGTGAATAATCCTCTGTGTGCCTTTGGGTTGGGGTGCAGATTAATGGGGGGAAGGGGTTGAAAGCGAGCAACTTTCCCCTCTTATGATTTATTTGCGGTTTGGTTAATTTCTTAAATACAGATTTTGTGTTAGAATTGCTCAATTTTAATTTGTATCTCATAACCGAGCCTCGTGCTGCGCGAAGGCCCCACGAACGTGTTACCTTTTTTTTATTTGTTTATATCTCCAATGTGGCTGAAAAATGCACAGAAAACGATATAGGCCTACTGTACCATCGGCTAGAGTTCCGTATAGAACTACATTTTTAAAACTTATATCGTTGTTACTATGGCAAAGTTGAAGAGTTGTGTACAACAATAGACAAGTAATATATAGTATTCTAGAACATAAATAAAATAATAAATATTATGTTCTAGAACATATAGCTAGTTTTTTTTTAAATTTAAATAGTTAGTAAATAAAAAAAAAATTTTTTAGATTTTAAAATCGCTAGTATATTTAAATTAAAATAATATACAATATAAAATAGGCCATATGTTAAAACAAATATTATACATTTAAAATTGATATAAATGAAAGTGTTTTTGAATAGGCCTACAGAATATGTTTTGAATTAGTTTGTTAATCTATTGGGTATTTGCATTTGATTGCCTTTAATAATTCCTTGTATCCATTCAATTTTCCCTTACGTATGTGACGTCTCGACAAGTATTCGATAAGTTTTTCAGATAATTTATCTTGATAGGCATTGCAATCCTTGCATCATGCTCTTGCGTCATAAATTTTTCTAATTTTTAGCCTTAACTTTCTTTTAATTGCTTTGAGTTGACCTTTCTTTGTGTATTTCACCATACATTTAAAAAAAAAATTTTTATTACTGTCTCTTTTAAATTTAAAAAAATTACTTGCTATATGTTCTTGAACACTAATTATTTTATTTTATTTTTGTTCTAGAATAGTGTATATTATATTTTTTTTTTGTTCTAGAACTTTTCACTGTTGCCATGGTAACAATGATTTATGTTATAAAAATGTAGTTCTATACGGAACAGTTACCCAAAATGTGAAAAAACAATAGGGTTGGTGACTCAAAAAAATTTTTTCTATAAACACGTTCTCATAAATGAAAACCGTTTTTAATTTCATCGAGTTCCAGCTGAGATTGAGGGGTTTATACACCAGCGCGGGAAAATCTTAGTTTAAACGCTCTGATTTACTGTTCCACTTTGTCGCTAGGCAACGCTAACAACATTAACTAGCTAACAGCATACTGTTTACTATTGTACGATGTAGGCTAATTTTACAGTAGTTATAAAGATTACGATTTTTATATTATTAGTTTGACACAGCAATGTGTCCATTGTTTAAGATTATTTTTATTCGTTTGTAGCGTCACTGTAAGGGGTTGTCCTACCTAGTATTATATATAGGCCTACTGTAATTACGAATTTTAAAAGGGTACAAGTTTTGGACCTTATTCTTTCTGTAAAAATGCTAATAAACCATCTCCACAGTTTTTTAAACCTGAAATTTCACATCGGATTTAAACGCATTTATGATAACATCACAGTGTATTGCGATTATGTTCTAAAACAATTGGAGAGGGGTGCCTCCCTTCCAAGTGGGCCCAAACCTCCCACCGGCTTAATGCGGCCCTGGGCCTAGTAGAAAAACATTATCTATACATGTATAATGTCCACGAAATTCATTCTGATTCTATTCATGATAGAATGATAGCAATTTACCACTGCCGATTCCATGTGTTTTGTAAAAATAACTATCCGCTTATTTATAAATTTAAAAATGTTGTTCTAGAGTTTTCTTTTCCAGTGAACGTAAACTTTTCCAGTGCTTTTGTACGCAATTTTATTGCAATTCATTGTGAATCAGACGAAATTTCAGTAACAGCAGCATAATTTATATAATAAATTGAGCGTTGGCCATAACAATATAGCTCGAAGCCTGTTTGGGTACAGCGTTAGAGTACAGCTATGGCTGTAGCGCATTACTCATGTTCGAAGAACACGACTTACCGAAATTTTGTCACATCAGATTCAATGCTATTATACGGGCAGTTGCATTGGCTAAACTATTAATGTTCGGGTCGGGTACAGTATGATTTAATATTATACAGTAACTAGTGTTAGTGTAGGGCCTGCGCCTACTGTGCTTATTGTACTTTATATATTATATTAAATATTATGGCTAGAGTTCCGTATCGCATTTTGATATTTTTATATTAATTAATGAAATGATGTAGTTTTTGCATAGTACTGTAATATCACCACTGACTTCATAGCAACATTTAGTAGATATGTTTTTTATGGTAGCTAATGTTTTTTTTACTAGCTAGTATTGTGAAGTATTGGATTGTATTGTGTATATGTGAAAACATTGATATTTCCTGTTTAAACAGTTGCAAAATATATTAGAGCCAAAAAATATTGAGGATATTGTAGCAGTTTACTTTTTTTGCATGGTAACAGTGATTTATGTTTAAAAAAATGTAGTTTTTTTTAATTACTAGCCATTTTAAATTTGAAAAATGACTAGCTATATTTTCTAGAACATTATATTTTTATTTTATTTATGTTCTAGAACTGTGTATAATAATTATATTTTGTTCTAGAACAATACAATGTTGCCATGGTAACAATGATTTATTTTATAAAAATGCGACTTCATCGGAACTGTTACCAATTTTATATTTTACGTACCTTCCATTTACGTGTCTCGTGCTTCGCGCATCATTTTATATTTTTTCCTTTCATGTGTTAATTACGTTCCTTTTTTTCTTTGTGCACTACTGTAGTACTATCTCGTCTAACCAATTATATTTAATCTCGAATCTCCAGGGTCTCCCTAATACTTCCCCTCTCAAAGGTAATACCTTCTCTGGTTATACTGTACTTAATACCGTCACCTTCAAGGCAGAACCCTTTAAGTCGATTTTTTTCTATTCTTTGATTTTCATGCTTTTGACTTTTTGAGTATTTCTATATCGGCTTTTTCGTCTGGCACAAAGAACCCCGTATCTTTTCAACCAGCTATTTTTATGTTATAAGCGAATGACAGTTCCCCGTAACTTATGCCCACTTCGAGGCAGAACCCCACAAAAAACCTTGGCTGAGTACTTCTTTAATAAAATGTATCGATAGGAAGGATCGCTTATTTCGGATATACGCGTCCAAACGTACCTTAGAAAATCATAATCATTACAACATATATCGTAATAAATCGACGCAAATTTTACGTCCTGATCCATCATCAATTTCAAATAGTTTTAACAATTATTTTACTACGATAGGATCGTCCCTCGCCAGTACCTCGATCCCGCAGTTGTCCAACACGGCATATCCGTTACAATAGACCTAACTCATTCGTGTTGGTTGAAACATCTCCAATAGAAATACAATATCTCTTACTACAATTATTAAGCGACAACACTTCGACTAATGACAAATTCCCTATACAATTAATAGGGTAAGCGACTCGAAAAATTTTATTCGAGTTTTTGTTGATTTCATATATAAGAGCATGTGAAAAAACACCAGAGAGAAATTTTGACTTCAAAAAATTAATATTGGCTGATTTTACTAACTAGTTTAAATACAAGCTACAGGGGGACCTTTAATAAATTATAGGGGCCTAATGGAAGGAGTAAATTTCCGCTCCCATAAATATTTTTGGGATTTGAATAAATTGTTAATATTCTACAATTTATTATTAATGCATAAACGGACACGAATTAATAAAATATCCCATTCAATTTTATTGTTCTTTCTGCTAAGCCATGCTTCCCATATCTACACCTGAGGATGGAGACGAGTATCTCAAGCAGACCTGGCTGATGATGATACAGTTGCTGTCGAACCGGTTCGCGACGCATTTCGAGCGATATTACCTCCCAACGCTGCAGCTCTGAACCTAATGGTTTGCGCAGCAAGAAATAGTGAGCGCCGGAGACATGGTTGTTATTGTAGACTCAGACCTTCCTCGTAAGAGATGGCAGATAATTCGAATTACCAAGACTCATACATCTGATGATAGTTTGGTAAGATCAGTAGAACTCGTAGTTATGAGACGCAATCACAAGAAGAAGGGAATTGTCTTCAAGTCTCAACAACTAAATCGCCTGATTGGTCGTCTGTGTCTATTGGAACGAGACCGAGAATTATCCGGAAATTTTGGTAGACAGGAAACTGTTCCAACGACCACCTCCCAGCTTCATTAGCTGCCTAAACAGTAGATTATATTAACTCATCTATAGTAGATAAAATAATCTAAAAGCAAAAACCATTTAAAACCAGCAAGATAAGTACTTACGATAAAATAATCTAAAAACAAAAACCATTTAAAATGATGCAGCTATGGCACCTACTACCATAGAACTTTGGTACTCAGCGGACTGACCTCACCAACTCTATAAGTCTGGTACTCTGTACTTTCCTTGGTGCCTTTCCTTATAAATCTATAAAACCTATAAATTTCAATGCCATGACTTTATGATGTCCCTCTAAATATTCAATGAGAAAATGAAGTTTTTTGCTGTTGGATAAGACCGAGTTTTGGATATTATCCTTATAATATTTGTTAAATGGTAACCACTTCATTTCGTCTCTAATGGATTTTATAACTTCTCCCATGGATACTGCTTGTTTCGCTTCGATTCTGGCCATCTGTCGGGTGAAACTCTCTTGAGCTAATGTGCTATTAAATAAGGAGTTATCCGAATATGAAGTAGGACTGGGAGGAACATTATATGTAGATTTGTTGTCTATTTGTTGTATAATCCATGGGTGTCCCAGGATCTTTATCCGTATATATGCGTTTAGGCTCTAACCCTTGAGCAGTAGAAAGTTTTACCCAAGGTGGTTTCAATATTGTTACAGGTGGGGGTATACCTTTCTGTATATTAGCTAGCCTATCACTATCTAAAGCTATCTGCTGTTTTACTTCTTTCAGCGCTGATTTCTGCTCCCTTACTGTAGCTTTTAAATATTTTATGGTACTTTCCAAGTATCTCAACTGTTCTACAGTCGGTTCCCTAATTTAATTTGACTTCCTACTTCCCTCTGCTTGTCCGCGAGATGCAGCTCTAGTTTGTGCATCTCTCACACATAACACTCTGGCTCCCTGGGGGCGGGGGGCGGGGGGAGTATCAGCCCCATTCCCAGCCACTGCTGATATTACAGCTCCACAGATAGGAGTTGGCCGCCCGAGGGAAGCCACAAGGGACAATCCTCTACCGAAGGAAACCCTTTGTGAAGAAGGATTCACTATACTGGATAGATGGTACCTATTACTCTGTTTCGACAGGGGAGGTACTTCAGACTGTTGATTGGAAGCTAAGTTAGGACCTACTGTGGTCTCTCTACTGTACAGATCGGGTGCGGTCAGAACCCTGTTTTATATCTACGGGAGTTTTGCAAATTGGATCTCTCTGAGAGAGTTACTTTCAGGCTTATCCACTATGGTAGGCAGACCATAGGATTTAATTTCAGTTGGTGCCGCGTTGCTTGAAGTTATGTCACAGCTTGCGATGTCATGGCGCGACGGTGGAGGCAAATTTGGGAGTTTTTGCCCTCTAGGTGCTCTTTTACACCCATTTATGCTGGATCGGTAACTATAATCATCAGACTCGGTAGCAATACTTTCGTCAGAAGAAGTATAGAATCCTTGTGTCTTTGGTGAGGCATGACTCACGGACCAAGCTTTGAGTACTTCCATCCGTTTTTTCTCTAATTCTTGTCATTCTTTCAGGGCTTCCATTTCCAGCTCTGCGGACTCGGCTTCTCTCTTTGCTTTTATTGCTCGTTCCACTGCCTGTCTATCTCTTTCTGTGAGAAAATGTTGTGTCAGTCGACTCTCCAGAATCGAATTGAGGGTCGAGCTTGTCCTCCCAGGTGAGGGTGGCTAGGGTTCTAGAGGCCACTCTCTGAAACCATTGATTCACTGCAGTGTGTAGATACTTTTCCTGGACTCGCAATGCAGCCTCTCTAAAGGCTGACAACATTAATTGAATTCTCAGTATACATTCCGGGATGTGATGGAACAATTGAGCTCCCTCGCTCTGTTGGGTTAGAAGCTCCTCGAAACAGCTGAGTCTCTATATCTCCCAAGGAGTTAAAAAACCCTTGAGTGTAACCTGCTGCTGAGCGCTTCCATACTGTCGGGTCAGTGTTGTCTCTGGGCACGCGCATATTATGTAAATCATTCCAGCTGGTTTGTCCTAAACCTAGTGATTCTCCCAGACTGAGGAAGTTATATGGCTGCTGTATTATTCCTTCCAACTCCTCATTGGAGAAGCCAGCATAATCCAGTTTACGAGTGGGTTTACCTCAGGCTACGTCTGTTAGATGTTCATCTATAGCCTCCAGTGACTAAGCCAACAGGCCGCTTGGTAGTTGGAGTAAAGGATGTTGGTAGGTTTCCACAGGTGTTAGAGGTGCCGCGATCGATTGCATGATGAGGATGGACTTCAGTAACGAGTTGTTCACCTATACTAGGATCCAGCTGGCTATCTCTACCGTACTGGGGTTTCTACTAGCATTGCTGCGGTTCTCGGGTACAGGCAGTGCAGGCAGAATTATGCTGGAAGTAAACTGCCTTCCACCTAGCTAGGCCGTCCTCCAAAGAAGTCTGGAGTTTGGTTTTAACACCACCGGAAGATCTGACCATCTTTTCCTTAGTGGCTTTGTCTCATTTAACTTGTGCCCTAGTACCTATGTATAATTGATGTGTGGTGGCCTACCACCTTAGGATCCTTAATTTTAATCTCCCTGGTCTTGGGAGACTTTCTTACCAGTAGGGGGCATTCATATAGGCTCATCACTCGTACTGACTGAACTACCATAAGGGTTATAGGCCTAGCCATTTTGATCCAGTATGCTGTCAGAAAGATTCAGATTTTTGTCAAACATGTTTACGTTATTTGTGAACTATCTGCCTACTGATATTAGAAACAATAATAACAGTCTACTGTAGTAAATAATTATGGTTCAAACTGGTAGGCCTATACAGCTATACCAATACTAATTAAATTAAACTGATAATTTCAATCTCAGTTTGAATGTCAAAATTAATTTTCATATACTGTTGTTACAAATATATTACAACAGTATGGGTAACGGTATACATGCTAGTTAGAATGGTATAGATATACCAGTAATAACAGTAGGCCTATGGAATCAACTATAATACCAGTATAATAAACTGGTATATAATTGTGATGGGCACAATTATATACAATTATAATAGGCCTGGGTGGCCTATATAATATGCAGGGTTAAATCAATGTCACTATATAATAATATATCTAAGTTACTTAAACTACTATTACATACGTAGGTACTATTCGGAGTGAGATTATAACAATCTCTAACATAAATTCTAACAATAGTTACAATTACAATATTAGGGTAATTTTCCAAGAGATTTATTAATACCCTGAATATTTAAGAATTTCTGGGCTGACAGGGGGACTTGGGAATTCATGAAACCAAATAAGGTGCGTATTCAATGATTCAGGCTGTCCAAACAAGTAAAATACCACCGTCTGACGTCTTACAGTGCTTCTGTGCCCCAGGTTGTTACATGTCTGGAAATTAATAGTTCCCAGTAATGCACTAGCAATGTGCCAGAATCTAGACCCTTGGTTAGATACAGATACTTGTATAAAATGCAGTTATATATACCCGAATAATTCGACAAACCCTAGCATCTGCAGGAATGTCCATTGTCCAACGTATTGGTCTTACCACCTACATTGCCAAGTGACAGTTGAACCTATTCCTAGCGGCCCTATATACTATGGCACTAGTTTGATATGGGCCACCCAATTTGGAAATTTTACAAACACACCTAAATAACTATATATCTTAGTAAATTTGATTCTAGAACACATTTATTATTTCCGAGTATAATTGTGATATTGTTATGCTTTACTATATGCATAGCTAATGATGCCAAAGCGACATTCAGTGAAACGCTATTATCCAAATGAACCAAACATTGTTGAATTGTGCCTTGCATTGGTTACTGAATTTGCAGCAATTGAGTTTGCCCACAAATACGGCCTTTTACCAACTAAGAATCTAAGCAATGAGCATTCATGTGAGCAATGTGGTGAGCCATGTCAACTGTATGTTTTGAATAAATATGGAATACCACGTCTCAACTTGCAATGCAAGAATAAGCACAGGAAATCTGCAAGATCTGGTTCCTGGTTTGGTAGATCAAAGCTACTAATTTGCCAAATTATATTTATAACATGCATATTCTTGTATGAGTTGACTTGGAATAATACCTTAAGGATGTTTGATGGTATTCTTGCCCATTCCAAAGAAACATTAACTGATTGGCACAGCTATGGGGATGGGGAGAGTGTTCAAATCGACGAGTCCTATTTCGGTAGTCGGAGGAAGTTTAACAGAGGCCGTAAGCTGCCTGGTGACAAATATAAAATACCACCTGCACGAAATAATTACGGGAAGCAAGTGAATGGACCATGGGTGTTTGGAATAGTATGGAGAAAGCCAGATGGAGTGAATGATATAAAGCTATTTATTGTCCAACGCCGCAATATGAAAACATTGCGGCCAATAGTGGAGGCAAATGTAAAAGGCGGAACCTTAATTATGTCAGACGTGTGGGTAGCCTACTGTGGGACTACAGTTGGGATCTAGGACACTTCCCCCCCGGACACTTCCCCCCCGGACACTTCCCCCCCGGACACTTCCCCCCCGGACACTTCCCCCCAGCCCAAGTAGGACACTTCCCCCCCGGACACTTCCCCCCCCGGACACTTGCCCCCCGGACACTTCCCCCCCAGTTAAAGTGTTAAATTAATCTGGGTGCATCAAAGCAATAAACAAAAGTTAAAGATGGTTACAGGACAAGTTGTATCTAGACAAGTTTTTTCAAAATTATAAAAGAAACATTTTTATAGTCAAATTTTGTTTGTTTTTCTTTTAATTCCTTTAATTCTTTTAATTTCTTTTAATTGGGGGCTGCAGCCCCCAAACCCCCGCTTCTTTTGTTGGGGGCTACCGCCCCCAAACCCCCGCTTCTTTTCTTGGGGGCTGCCGCCCCCAAAACCCCGCTTATTTTCTTGGGGGTTATCGCCCCCAAACCCCGGCATTTCCCTGAGTGCCCGTGGTGAAAGACTTAGACTACTTTGAAATAATTAATTCATGTTTGTATCATCAGATAATAAATTGACTAAGCCTAAAGTAGGAGCTGTATTGAATGTTAACCAATTTAATATATAAATTACTACAATATTATATAATTCAACAAAATCCTATTAAAAATATTGCATGTAACCAGGAAATTTAATATGTAGTGTGTATAATATCTATATAGTATGTATAGTAGTAATATGTATATCAATATGTAATGCTGAACACAGAATACAGGTCGACGCATGTCGATTTTACCCTGGAGAGGTATAATTTTGATTGCAACAATAATATTCATCCCCATCTGATACATTTTGAAGAAGACTATTACATAATAATACCTATAATTAAAACAATTAATTATTATAATTCTATAGTTAATAAAAACAGTATATCATTCCGGGGATGGAATTTATAGGTCATCTAATATAAGTAATTGTTTAAAGATTAGCAAACAATACGATGTAATTGCATTGATAAAACCCATAAATAAAACTTGGATATAAAATGTAAAATCGGGATGTAAAAGATCACTTTCTGAGCTACGAAAGGAAAATTGGATACAACTTGTCTGGATATAAGCGGTCCGTTTACCTTACAAAATGAAAAATACGAATGTGCGAAGTTAAGAACAGTCGGGGGGGAAGTGTCCGCGGGGGGGAAGTGTCTGGGGGGGAAGTGTCCGGGGGGGAAGTGTCCTACTTGAGCGGAGGGGAACTGTCCGGGGGGGAAGTGTCCGGGGGGGAAGTGTCCGAACACCTACAGTTGGTATCACGAACACCAAACGTCCTTAGAAATCGATTGATGGCAGCGGAACATACAAACATCAATGCATAAACCATAGCAAAAAAGGGAAAGGCCGATTCGTCGATTCGAAAAAGGGAAAGGCCCATATCATATCAAAGGCCAACACTCAATGCATAGAATGTATCTGGGGACAAGCCAAACTAAATATACTGAGAAAAAAAAGAGGTCTTAAGAAAACTACGTTGGAGGGACATTTGGCCGAATTCCGGTGGAGGAATATGCATAAGAACAGATTCATAGATTTGCTTGAACTCATTAAACAAGAGTACAACTAACTATGCTGTACTATATTTAATATTGTATAATTGTAATATGCAAAAACTCTTATAAAGTACCTATAAATGATTTATATTGTATATTAAAAATTTTCAAAATTGGGTGACCCATATCGAACGAGACCTCGACTAGATCGAACGGTGACCCATATAGAAACGAACATCAACACCGACTTAAAACCAACCAACTTAACAACAACTTGATCTTTTTAGGTGGTTTTTTAAAGGATTTTTAAAAGGAGAACGGCAAAAGCTAGAACGATTCTGTTTGCGCGTTCAGGTAGATGGTCCGAGCGCGATAGCTAGGAGTTTTTGTGGAAAAATCTGTTAAATTAATTAATTAGTAATTAGCGATTAATGACTTCTAATTGATTTTTCTCCAAAAGTATTTGGTTTTGCCCATAACAACAGTGTTTTTTTTGTTCATCTCGGTAAGATCTAAAAAAAGTTCAATCATCGCTATAACCCTCCTATTGCTGTTAATTAGTACTAATTAGACGAAAATTAATTAGCATTGTAACTCGAAAACACTAACAGCTATGAAAAAACGTAACATTACAAAGTTGTTCGGAATTTTATTCTGCACAAAAACGTCTCTTGCGCCGATGCCGTATCTCCTACCGTTAATTAGTAATTAACTAATTACTTAATTACCTAATTGGCAAGGGGGGGTGGGGGGGGGGGGGCTTTGCCCCCCTCCCCCCAAATCCTTATTCACAAGGTGTACATAAGTGGTTTACTATTTTACAAATCATAAATACTCTAAAATCTTTTGAATCGAACTAATTAACGATTTTACTAATTAGTAATGTCTCCCAAATTAATTTAAAATTTATCCAATCCGGCTGCAATTTTTTAAACAGCTGATTCGTCAGCCTGTTTCAGCAAAAGTCAGCAGTTGGGGGTTTTACTTTTCAACGTATGCCGTACATATCCACGTATGTGTGTACGTATCCACGTATCTATGCATTACATTGAGCGAGTTCACATAGGCGTAGACGAATACTGTTTCCTGATTGGTCCAGATGAGATACGAGAGAAATGTCATGTCAAAACATGTTTTGCTGCTTTGGGGGATGGTGCGAGTCTGCAGGGCAATGACCTCGCAGACCGATATTAATCCCCGGCACACCATTTTTAATTGTATTGTTTATATTTTTAATTGCAAATTGTATTGTTCTGATAGGTGGTGGGAAGTTGGTGCAGTTTTCTATGTGTTCTGTTAATTATTAATTTCCTAGTTATTAGAATTTCCTATTCGAATTATTTTTTATATTAAATAATTAAAATAATTGTTTAAAATAATTATTTAAAATAATTATTTTTCCTTGTGTGTGCACTTTTCTGCTTTTATTTATATGTGTTACATTTTGCAGCACAACTGAACAGCGCATTATATGCTGACAATGATTAGCACAAAAAGACTTAACACATATCAGCAAATTCAGACAGTTAGACAGGACAATCTGGACAACAAGACATCACATTGTGTACAATTACCTACAAGTATAAACAAAACTGACCTTAACAAAATCAAGGTAGGCATTTTTTATTTACCCTCAGCAACATGTGCTAATAATGACTCTAGTAATACCGAAATATTCTAGAACAATAATACCACAAGGCCAACGCAGTCGGCCATGCACTCGCATGACGCAAATGCTCAATTTGCGCTCTCCACCTTGATGGTTGTAGTCACCAGCATAAGACCTGAAGTAATATCTATTACACTCCCGTTGCATGTACACAAAACACAAACTAAAACTACTGCTTAACAACTGACAAGGTTTTAAAATAGAGATAACAATAGAGTGTCTTAAATCGCTGAGTGAGTGTATGCGAGCAACTTATGTGCAACTTATTCCTTACCAGGGGTCGACCTTACTACGCTTGGTAGCCCTGACTTACTCAACTGTACCCTATCAGACTAAGACGAAGACCTCTATGATTGTTCGCGCTTTCAGACCTTTGGCAGTTTAACCCGCCAAATTAAGATGTCTTCTAGATATTAAATCGCTTTTTAGCCTATGACAAGTATTTGATTCACTACACTAGTCGAAACCAATCTGTGCGCGACCATTCACCCGCTGGATATTCCCGGGAGATTGGGTTCGACGGTTTAATTTTATTGCTATGTAAGCCTAATGTATTATTCGACTGACAGTATTATATAATCTCTGACAATATTATTCACCTTCGGGAATATTAACAGTTCCTTTAGGACGTGGCGCTTTATCTATATAAACAGAGTTATAACTTAAACTACTCACAACGATATGGCTTAATTATAATTCACATATATGGCGCATTCTTTAGGAATTGCTTCTTTAACAGACTCACTCATACACAATGCTGCACAATACTGCACACTAATCTGCCAATCTTCACTGATTTTAGTCACATATAAAAGTAACACAGACTGACTCATGTAGGGTCTATCAAATAACATTAGATTCACTTCAAACCACTTTAACATAAGTCACAATCGTTATTGGTAACCTTTCTCTCTTACCTTCGGTATATCAATAATATTGGGTTTTCGGGGTTATTTCTCGTTATTCCAATATAATAATTCATCAACCAATATAATGAATAACCGACAACAAATAGCAGTATACAGTAATGATTGAGCAGGTAAATTTTAGCAGTTTCAGCAGTTATTAAAAGCCGTGTGTCAGCAGTTTGTAGTGATTACGAAATTGCAGTTAAAGGATATATGTCCTTATAATTAAACCTACTAGTGTTGAGCTAAAAAGCAGAAAGCACAAAACACTAAAAAGCCGTTCTTTCGTGGCTTTGAAAAACTCGTGACTACTACTCTATACGAGGATACCAACTACCCTTATTCCACGAAGCTCCCGTTCAACACAGAGAAAGAGCAGTGAGATAGGAAAATTTCAGTTCAGTAGCTCTGTGATAGGTCAAAATCAAGGCTAACTCAAATTCTATTGGGAGATACAAAAACAAGGCTATGACGCAACCTTCCTAGGCTGGTTGGCCGATTAAACAGAGCCCAGATACCTGCGTACAGCAAATCAGCCAATAAGCTGGTAGCTTGCGCTATTCGAGTTATAGATCCCCTTTTAGAGTATTCAGCGACTGGGGGGGGACTGGTTAGCAAAGCAAACGAATCAGTTATCCCACAAAAGCTTTTACAATGATGGTCCGTTATTTCAAAACTGGACGCAATTATCAAACTATAATCCAGCCTACGCATATGCAATGCTTTAATACCCCGAGCAGGTTTACATCCTCTGCTCAATACTAAACTTTCCGCAAACAAAGCTGACAGAAGTAAGTAAACCCAAATAGGAGAAAGGGAGGTACCTACCCAGTCTGCTAAGTAGATCTACCAGTATACTTAAAGTTTCAATCGAATTAACACCGTGGTACTGCGTACTGGACCAGTACCATTAGGCCTATTTAAATTTAATTTATTTTGTTCCACCGGAACAAAGAAAAAAGTTAATTTCTGTTCGACAGAACAGAAAATAGTTAATAACTGTTCGCACTTTTAAGGCTTTGATAATTTTCAACAATCAATTGTAATTATCAATTATCACAGAAATCTGAAGATCTGAGATCAGAAATCTTGGTTTTGCCAATTTACAGTATTAACACCAAATACAAATCAAACTAGTGCGGCGTATGACCCAAAGGGAGTCTTAAATATATCGGCTGACTAAAATAGGCTGTTTGTGTAACATTCGATTGATTCTCGCAATATAATTCCTAACAACTATGCCAACGTACTGTACAGGGATAGTATTAAAAGTTCCGTTTTAAGTGTTGTGTTCCAGACATCAAACAGGTCTACGTCTTATGGCAATTACAACAAATTACTAACAAAAATCATAGTTTGCACACCCTTTAGGGGCGTGGTATATTAACTCGGGCTGAAATACACTTTGGTGCATATGAATTGCTGACTTGAGGCAATTTTGTTCATGAATAAGGAGTTTATAGGCTCACATACGTTGGTGCTATATAGTGTCTGGTTGGAGATGTGTGCATTGTACTTGACACAATGAACCCGTGACATCCAGAGATTTAGTGTCCTCAGCAGTTAGAGCCCAGCATGGACTCCCATAGAGGAGTACTGGAACTAATGCTGCTCTAAATAATCGGACCTTAAGTTTCCGATTAATTCTCGGTGGACTCCCATAGAGGAGTACTGGAACTAATGCTGCTCTAAATAATCGGACCTTAAGTTTCCGATTAATTCTCGGTGACTTCACGGCGTCTTATTTTTCAATACCACTTCAATACCAGAGGTACAGATATATGCTAAGGTTAACCCTATCTAAATTGTAATTTGTTAATTGGATCGAAACGTTTTCCTTACTCAGATATTCCACATACAGTATGTCGTCCAATCTAATTGTCCTCGCAGTACTAAATTAAATTAAAAGTTTAGTTATATGAATTATTTATATTCATTTGTCAAATAATACGATAATAAGTAAATTGAGGAATCTCTTTAAAAAATAAACAGTTTATATCAATTATCTCAGAACTAAAAAAATATAATTAGGGGATTCTGCTTTGAAGGTGACGATACTGTACGTGCCCACCCCCCAAAGATAATACCTTCTCACGCTATACTTATTAAGTATACTACAGTAGTAGAGTTACTAGTAACCACCCCCGCCCCCTCTCTTTGCATTTCCTTCATGTGTATTTAATTAATTTATAAATAATAAATATTAAATTTATAAATAAAAATTATTTAAGGGGGGGGTACACCATTTTGGTCCAAAATATGTCGAAATTTTTTTTAGGGTCTATTATAATGCACCATTGAATGGTGTTTCCAAATCTGAAAACCGCTATTTAATAGCTCTTTTAGTTTTCAAGTTATGTAAATTTCCATTTAGGGAATCCTATTGAAATTACTATTACTATATATAATGAAAGGTCGATTATCTCCAAATATTTTTTTCATGAAATTGTCAACTTTAAAACCCTACTACTTCTACAATTTTTGAGTAATTAGTCTGAAACTTCCTGTGGGTGTCTAGATAGCCACCCTGCATAAAAGTATCAGGCAACTTTTCGAAATTTTTTGTTATGAAAATTTAATACTATTTATAAAAAACCTAAAAATTAGCATAAATTTGCAGCGCCACCTAGCGGTGCAGAATTATTTTAACAAAATTTCGCCTGATAGTTATGTTGCCCCATCTTTGATCTATCATATAAAAAAACTTTCATGTGATTAGATTCAAAACTGTAAAAGCCTTAGGGTTTTAAGCGCAACCAAGTTTTTTTTATTGTTAACTAGTATTAACTAATATTAAATAGCGAAAAAAAATTTTTTCTGACCTGTCATGTAGAATAGCATCTTAGGCACCTATATGCCAAATTTTAGCCAAAACCAAACAATTTTGAAACGCTGAGAGTGATAAATCGAAGAGTTGTCCGAAAATGGTGTACCCCCCCCTTAAGTCCCATCCCCCTTCCTCCCCGAATTATAAAATACGATTAATTCATAATTAATTATACTTCATTTAATTAAACCTCGTAATTAATCAACTACAAATATAGTAAATAGTTGATAATTAATTATTATAGTTCGTGTAATTTTATACGTGAAACAAACTAATAAAATTAGATAGTAATAAAATAATTAAAATAGATTTAAAATAATAAAATAAAAGAATAACCAATTTAATTTAATAACGACTGACAATGGAATGCGTTAAAGAATTAGTCGATCTCGAAGCGAATGTGGAAGCCCTTAGTCGATCAATCACCAGTTTCGCTATCGATCTGTACAAGGAGATAATAAAGGATAAATCCGATACCAACATTCTGATCAGTCCATTGAGTCTGACAACGGCGCTATCAATGACATTTGGTGGCACTGCAGGGGCAACTAAACAACAGATGAGAAAAGTTCTCCATTACAAAGACCTAAAAGATGACGAAATACACGACGCTATTCAGGCAATACAAAACTATCTTTATAGAGAAGAAAAGCCCTACACTCTCGATGGAGCTAATAAGTTATACGTGCGACAGGATTATCCGATCAAAGATGAATATCTACAGCTAACCAAAGAGCAGTACGGTTCTGAGGTAGAGAAAGTCGACTTTGTGAGGTTCCCTGAGGAAGTTCGAATCGAGATAAATAATTGGGTGGCATCCATGACGAGAGATAAAATACAGGAAATAGTTGCGGAGGGATGTATCGATGGTGATACCAAATTGGTTCTTGTAAACGCCTTGTACTTCAAGGGTGATTGGGAAAACAAATTCGATCCCAAGAAAAGCTTCCAAGATAAATTCATTACTGACAAGGAAGGAGAAGTCGATGTGATGTATATGAGAATGTTAGATAGGCGCTTTAACGTAGTTCGTAATAACGACTTCACGGTATTGGAGATACCCTACAAAGGAAATGATCTCTCGATGATATTTATATTGCCATATGACGAAATCGCCGCTCTCGAGGCCAAAATTAGCAACAAATGGTTCGATAATGTGTTCGAAAAGTTAGAGGAGATCGAGGTGACTGTTTTCATCCCGAAGTTTAAACTTGAAGATTCTTACACTTTGACTGAAACGCTGTCGGATATGGGGATGACGGATCTGTTTTCGGAGATATGCGATCTATCGGGAGTGACCAACAGTGCCGGCCTGTCTGTCGAAGGCATTGTACACAAAACCTTTGTGTTAGTTAACGAGGAAGGGTCTGAGGCTGCTGCAGTTACTGCTGTATACGAAAGTGACTCCTGCGGGAACCCGTCTATCTGTCTCTCTCGACCCTTTCTTTTTGCTATTAGAGACAAAAGGAACGATATTCTGCTCTTCTTGGGTAAAGTTACCAATCCTGGTCTACAAGAGTAAATAAAGAAACATAACTCTCTCTATGTTATGTAATACAAGCTCCAACTATTGCCTCGCACGCTCGTAATAGTCTAAACTGCTTTAATTTCATTTGAATCTTACATTATTAACCGGGGAGAAACTTATTTTCATGCGAAACATACACCATGTCCTGGAATAGCCTATATAATAGTTTTTAATTCAGTGACTTGCCCCCCACATGTTTTTTGCACATGCGCGAGGCTTACTATTTTAAATAAATAAATACACCATATTATTCTAGAACACTTTGTTTGTGTATGAATAGCTACGTAATAGTAAATATATTCAAATCATAGGGTACTCTATTAAAGGCCTTGCAAGCGTGCGCCTTCATAATTAATGGAGGCTGGATTATAACCGGTAGCGTACTGCTGTACTGTGTGTGTGCAGGCATGAGGAGAGTTCTATAAATTTTCATTTGTTGCAATTTGGTTAATGGACGTAATGAAGCCTCCTCGTTAAGTAAGATACAAAATTCTATGGTAGCTAGTGTTTTAGGTAGGTTTAGCTAAGTAATTTCGACACTGGTTCCGACATCCTACTTCATTCTATAAATATTTTGTAGTAGCTAGTTCTTATTTTTATTTGTATAGAAAATGTTCCAGAACATGTTAGCTATTCATATTTAAAAAAAGATGTTCTAGAACAAATATTTTTTGTTCTAGAACATTTTTTAGAAAAAATCTGGATTCTATTTAAAACGCATGGAATCGTTCTAAAACGTGTTTAAAATCAATAACAAAAATTTCAACATTTTTTTCAATTAAATTTTTTCACAATTTTTTTTTCACAATTTTTTTTATTGATGTTTAAACACGTTTTAGGACGATAACATGCGTTTTAAATCGAATCCAGATTTTTTTCTAAAAATGTTCTAGAACAAAAAATATTTGTTCTAGAACATAATTTTTTCTAAAAATGAATAGATAACATGTTCTGGAACATTTTCTATACAAATAAAAATAAGAACTAGCTACTACAAAATATTTATAGAATGAAGTAGGATGTCGGAACCAGTGTCGAAATTACTTAGCTAAACCTACCTAAAACACTAGCTACCATAAAATTTTGTATCTTACTTAACGAGGAGGCTTCATTACGTCCATTAACCAAATTGCAACAAATGAAAATTTATAGAACTCTCCTCATGCCTGCACACACACAGTACAGCAGTACGCTACCGGTTATAATCCAGCCTCCATAAATTATGAAGGCTGCACGCTTGCAAGGCCTTTAATAGAGTACGCTATGATTCAAATAAATTTAATGTTCCAGAATTCTGGTGTACCTGTATTTATTACTTAGGATAAAATGGCATCGCGCAGATGCAAAACCGTGCAACTTTCGAACGCCCATACTGTAGTAACTCAGCTATTTCGAAATAATCTTTCCCGGTACCCACGAATCGCTTTAAGGTTAATTAAGGAATAACTGCGGTACTAGAAAATTGTGAATAACTGCTATGTAACTATGTTGCGATATGGACTGAGGCTCCTTTTTCAAACGCTTACTGATTGGAATTTAGACTCGCCCACTCAAAGAGGAGGGAGGTAAAACTACTGTATCTGTAACAAATTTCATGAAATCTCATTACGATATGTAGAAAATTTGCGGGGGGTTGGTCCTTGTAGGCATACCAGAATTATAACATTATTCCAAGACGTGGTGTTATGAGTGATCCATATACAGTATGTACTATCACTTTTAATGTTATACCTTGACGTTGTGGCCTTCTTTCACTTTGACTCCAAAATAATGTACATTATACGATCAAACAAATATCTTTACTTTCAAATATGTAATTTAGTGCAATGCTTTCATACTGTATATGATTAAAGTACAATCAATGTGATTTATGTTCTCAACCAAATGCCGGTGTCTTAGGCGAATATCTTCCCCCGCACGGAATGCCCCCCTCCGCCATAGACTTAAGTATACTAATACTGCACTACTGCAGTAGGCCTAGCCAGCACTTTAACTTGGATTTATTTGTTTGTTTTTTTGGTTAGGGTTAGTTGGTCAAGCCCAAACCCTAATTAAAACTTCAGGTAACCCTCCCTATCCCTAAATCACAAGGCTCTAATCTAAGAAATTTTGTGGAATTTTGGACCCTCCACCCCTTCATCACCCATTTTAAATCCATCATTAGAGTTTAGTAAAAGAAACCCTATCCTCTATCCTATATAACTGGAAACCTCCTTTGATGCGTAGTAATTTACAGTAATTTAATTCCGGGTGTTTGAAAAAGGTGGACTGGACACAAAACATGGACAATGGACAGACCAATCACGGATGATTTGCGTCACACAGCATGTCCACCTTTTTCAACTTTGTTGTCCACCTTTTTCAAATTTGAATAAGGTGGACTGGGTTGAGAAAGAACAGGCCATGAATTGACCAATCAGATTGATTTGCACATTATAGCAGCTCTGTCCACGTTTTTCAAAAAATTTCAGAAGGTTTTTATGTATTATTATTGTTATTATTATCCCATACTTAGTGTGACCAACAAAAGTTGTCGAAATAGGCCTAGTTCAATAATATGGGGTGAGCCACGAAGTCTGTGTGTGAGCTGAGCCTTACAGCCTTAGCATCAATATTGGAATGTCACTATTCTAACTCATTACAGTATAAAGTTAATTATAATAACTACTTATTGTACTGTGAGGGAAATAAAATATGCTTTATTTACCGTTCATCCCGAGATCTGTTATTAAACGACCGAGCGCAGCGAGGGAGGTAAATAAGTCCCCATATTTGGGAGTGGCGGTCCGAAACCCTAATTCAAAGTGGAAATGTAGGCCTTAAACCTTAATTAAAACTGTCATGTAACCCCAACCTTAAATATTTTGGATCCTAAATTCCACAAAAATTCTTAGATTAGAGCATCGGGACTTTAAGGTTATAGAGTTACTAATGAAAGTTTTAATTAGGGTTTGGGCCTGAACAACTAACCCAACCACAAATGATAAACCAATAAATCCAAGTTAAAGTGCTGTACAGTACGTTAGACCTACTGTACTATTATTATACTGTAAGTCTATAGGGGGGGGGGGTATAGATACGCCTAGGACACTGGCCCGGCAGCATTCTTAATGCAGCTGCTTCCAGCATGCCCATTATAGAGATAATTGAAACCTGAAAAGGGTGCACAGTCCAATCACTAATAAATAGCACTGCTTCAATACGTTTCTGATTGGTCAGACTATTATCTATGTTTTTTGTGCATGTGTCCAGTCCACCTTTTTCAAACACACATCTTATTCCCAATTATGTCACTAAGAAAGCGAAATCTTGAAAGTGGTGGACAGACCAATTGCTACAAACTGCTCTGCATAATACGTTTCTGATTGGTCTGTCCGTTGTCCATGTTTTCTGTGTCCAGTCCACCTTTTTCAAACACACATCTTATTCCAAATTATGTCACTAAGAAAGCGAAATCTTGAAAAAAGGTGGACAGACCAATTGCTACAAACTGCTCTGCATAATACGTTTCTGATTGGTCTGTCCGTTGTCCATGTTTTCTGTGTCCAGTCCACCTTTTTCAAACACCCTTTAATTCCTCGTACCAAAGTTTTTTGTTCATTATTATGAAACACTAATTTATTATTATTACGATTCTACCACAAAAACTGTATTTTATTTAAGAAATTATACCAATCTGCAAATCAATCAAAGAAGAGGGACAGTTCCACCCCTTCAACACCCATTTTAATCTGCACCCCAACAAAAAAGGGAACAATGGAATAATTCAATAGATATTTATTAACAATCTAATATATAAAATAATATACACCCCGAACGGATTTGTCGCGTTTCGGCAACTGTCACGTTTAGGCAACTCAAATTCGCGTTTCGGCAACTGAACAATTCCTTTCACAAACTGCTACAGTATATACTGTAGTTGTGTTTCGGCAACTCGTAGTTGCATTTCGGCAACTCGTAGTTGCATTTCGGCGAACTGAAGTTGCGTTTCGGCAACTAGTTCACATACGCTCGTATGTAATGTAACTGTGACTACATTCATTACCGGTATGTAAGTAAATGATAAATGATGACAAGTTTAAAAGTTAGTTATAGTTATTGACGGCAGAGTTGTTAATTGGTCATTTATATGTGTACATTGGCAGTTTGCACATATGGCTGTGATAAAATATAATTTTGTCGTCTGATTGATAAATGTGGAATTTTTTTCCACCCGTGACGTTCCGTCCGTGACGCTGGACAGCTGTTACGCAAACTAACCTAAAATTAGAACTAATCATTGTAAGCTCTCCATTTTGGGCTCAAACTGATCCTGAGATATGTCGGATTCTAAATAAAATAACTCTATCGACTGAGTCGAACGCGAGTTGAAAAACCAAAATTGAAATGGGGAATAGATAAACAGTACTGTATGAATTAATATCAGATTGAATTTTAATATCAGGTTAAATTAATACTTATAATATATCGAATAATATGTAGACAATATGGAATTAATAACATCAGTTTCTATATAAATCGAAGTAGTTGGAGTAGGCTTGGGGAAAATAATGTAGAATGAAAATGAATAATGGGAAATGTAATGAGGCAAAGGTAATAAATAATACTGATTTGCTCTGCCCTAATATGTTGATACAATGCGATGTTGACGTTGAGATTCCACCTATCTCTATACCTTAGGCTCTATACAGTATCCAGTTGGCTGAAAAGTAGTTACTGGAAGTAAAGTATAATTTAGCTACAGTACCTACAGTAACAGTGTTTTACAGTATTAGGCCTAATTGCTTCAGAGTTTATTGCTGTAATACTGTTGGTGAGACTATACAAGTTTTGACATCAATGAACAACAATCAAATAATTATCATATTGGGTCTGTATTAATGCATCAAACTTTCGTTTTCAACTTTAATACAAACTATGTTGCTATATGTACAAATCCAAAGATGGTCTCAATTTAAACCGGCAGTCAAATCATTGGCCTTTGTTTACGAGTTGCTGAAACGCATCTATCAGTTGCCGAAACGCATCTATCAGTTGCCGAAACGCATCTATCAGTTTGCCTAAGCGCATCCTGTTAACAGTTGCCGAAATGCAACTATGAGTTGCCGAAAGGAAACTGAGTTGCCGAAATGCATCACTCAGTTGCCGAAACGCAACTTTGTTACCATGTTGCCGAAACGCGACTATGAGTTGCCGAAGCGCGGCTCTAACGTTACATCAGTTGCCAAAACGCGACAACACACCCCGAACGGGGTAACTACTGTAATCTTGAGAATAGAAAAGGATGGACGACACAGATATAAAGGCCTACAATACAAGTACAAATAAACAATACAATGGCATTACATCGATATTGAATCCCAAATGCAAAGAGCGGTGGAGTAGATGGTGTCCCCCCTGAGGTCTTTAAAATACCTGTGTGTTTCAAGCTCACTTATCCCAACATAGCAGACTTATATTTACTACGGCACATTCTAAATGTTGCGGTAGACCACGGCATATTTACTACGGCACATTCTAAATGTTGCGGTAGACCGCGGCACATTTACCACGGCACATTCTAAATGTTGCGGTAGACCACGGCATATTTACTACGGCACATTCTAAATGTTGCGGTAGACCACGGCACATTCTAAATGTTGCGGTAGACCACGGCATATTCTACATGTTGCGGTAGACCGCGGCACATTTACCACGGCACATTCTAAATGTTGCGGTAGACCACGGCATATTCTAAATGTTGCGGTAGACCGCGGCACATTTACCACGGCACATTCTAAATGTTGCGGTAGACCACGGCACATTCTAAATGTTGCGGTAGACCACGGCATATTTACTACGGCACATTCTAAATGTTGCGGTAGACCACGGCACATTCTAAATGTTGCGGTTGACCACAGCACATTTACCACGGCACATTCTAAATGTTGCGGTAGATCACGGCACATTTACCACGGCGCATTCTAAATGTTACGGTAGACCACGGCATATTTACCACGGCACATTCTAAATGTTGCAGTAGACCACGGCACATTAACCATCGAACATTCTAAATGTTGCTGTAGAACACGGCACATTCTAAATGTTGCGGTAGACCACGGCACATTCTAAATGTTGCGGTTGACCACAGCACATTTACCACGGCACATTCTAAATGTTGAGGTAGATCACGGCACATTTACCACGGCACATTCTAAATGTTGCGGTAGACCACGGCACATTTACCACGTCACATTATAAATGTTGCGGCAGACCACGGGACATTTACCACGGCACATTATAAATGTTGCGGTAGACCACGGCACATTAAGCTTGTCTTTGTGGTAATGTGACCGTTATGGGTTTCCGTACCTTTGGTGTCCATGTGTTGTCTATATGAGTGAGTAGAGAAGGGAATGTGTCAGATGGTAATAGTGTCTGTATGTAGTTGTATCCTAAAGTATTGTTATCTGACTTATGTAAATAGATCGTATTGTAAGTGGAGTGAAGTCGGAGTTAAGAGGTTTAATAAACCTGGCCCATATGTTGGGAATTGCTCTCTTTACCACGTCGCCAATCTTGTGCCAATCTCGATTGCTGCACTTCGGTTGTGTGTCGGTACCATCCTGCGCATATTGAACTGTCCAAGTCGCTTTCTATGTCGGATTGCAATGTTCAACAATGTGCGCCCCCTGGCGTCATACCGCGGCATTTCTTGTGGCTACAGCATCGCGCGCTCTTCCTACGCCTTACCTGGCCTGCTTTCTGCACTCAACTTTTCATATTCCAAAAGTGAGCTGGTGTCGCGTATTTCCCTTACCAAGCCGACATATCGTGAACTGATCAGCTCAAATTTCATTAGAACTACACTCACACTCAAAACAATCGGCATTGAAGAGAAAAGAGCCAGAATACTCTCATAGTATGGCGTTTCCTAATCTGATATCCAACTATATTTGCAGCGCAAACTCCTATCATAATCACTTCTACCTGCACTCTGCAATCCACCCCCCCCCCCCCCCCCCCACCCCCTCCTCACTTAATGATAATATGGTTATGGGGTCGACCCTTCGACATCTGCACCAAGTTTTCTTATTTTTTACAATGGCCTGTTGCGTTTTGCTCCAACATGCTGTATGTGCTTTTTATTTACCTACATATGTTATCTTTGTCTGATGCGTTTTGCCCAAATATATGTGCACTTTATTTACCTGTTATCTTTATCCTATTGCCAATGATAAACTGTGCGTATCTACTTATATATGTATATATATTCCTTATATATATATTTTATCTAATATAATACCGGCTCGTCCGGGTGTTTTATGAAATGAATGGTATTGCCTTTTGATACAACATTATTCTGAGCTCTTTGTTGGAGTTTGTGCAAGGTTGAAACATTAGTAGTTGCCAGTTGGTGTGTCTGTTGGTTTCCGTCGTTTACGTCGATGTCTGTCATCTGTAGTAGGACTAATTAGTTATTTGTGATTTCCATAATTAACAAAACTTCTTGCAGGTCGTTATATTTCACCTGGAAACTGCTAGAAACACCCAGTGTAAATATCGGAAATCTGAAAAGTAAGAATTTATTTTGATTTATAAAATATACTCGAAAAATTACCCAAAATGTATATACTCTACATACTCTATTCAGCCATAGAATTGTCTTCTATTTACAGAACAGGAGCACAGCGGAAGTCCTTCACGAAAACAATCCAAGAAATATCCGACTGTGACCGGAAGTAGTTCGGCAGACAAAGTCGTTCAACTACTATGTAAATCCCAACTTATGATTGTTAACGACGGACACTACAACCAATCACGGTCTGCACCTGCCTCACCCACAGCTGGACCCAACCTACCCACCTATCGTAGCAACGACGATGCGACGACTGAAAGGAAGACGACCCCTCCGCCATTACCGATACGCAAACCGAGGGCGATGATTCCAGTGGGACGAGCTCATAGCGATGTTCCTACAAGTAATCGACAAGTTACTCACGACGGAGGTGTTGTTAGCGTAAGCGAAAGAATAAGAAGACTTAATCTCGGAGAAATTGTGGTACATAAACCAGATTCTGATTAGGAATGCGAACTGGAAGATATTAAATTATTTTGGAGATAAAAAGTGTTTGTTATTGAAATAGAAATTCTGTAGGCGTACAAACATCAGATGGGGGGGGGGGGGGGGCTCGATGCTATCAAAATTAATCGTTCTCAAGGGAAAAAATAAAAAAACGTTCAAAATAATAATAACGTGATGAATAATTAATTGGTTATAATAACTATGAAATACTAACACAAATACCAACACCGTACACACAGTACCAACACAAACATCACTGATCGTAGTTGTACTGTGTGATCTATGGAAATAAATCAATAAGTTCAGTTGAATCCTAATTCAGTTGTGATTCTCCTATGTAAACATTGGTGTTAAAATGACAGTCAATGGAAGTTAGCGTTTGTTTGTCAACAATTATCGGCACTCATCTTCCTCTAACACATCTGGGAATTTAACAGCACTCTGTTCATGAATCATAAAACGATGTTTCTTTAGTAAAACCTTAGAAGAAAAATAATGTAACAAAAATAATGTTACAGATACGGTCAATATGTTTGCATTTGCCACGAATGGAACGGCATATCATAATTGAGAAATATTGTATTTGGGCGGAGGGCGGGGTAGCATTACCGGAATATTAGATATTAATACGAGGTTCAAGAAGAGGGCCCCTCAGTCATTGTGGTACTTGTATATAATTGTTCTTATCACTTTATGGCCGCGGCCGGCTTATCCAATCCGATAGTCTTGATATCCAATCCGCGGTTGTCTTTCTTCATGAATAATATCTAAAAAATTCGTCAATCTTCAATCTTTTAACCCAAATTTCAAATAAACAAGAAAACAAAAATTTGTACTAATTGATCGTAACAACAATGATGTCTAAAATCACATGCGACAGGACAATCACGGCTTTATTAAGTTCATAATTAAATTGGGTTAAAATATAAAACTAACTTTCATAATTAAATTGGGTTAAAATATAAAACTAACTATAAGAACATTCGAAGCAGAAATATAATTAATTATTACAAGGAAAACGTAGACCTTGTTTTCACTATTAGAGATATGGTAGGTTAATAGTGGTATTCAAAAATTATTATTAGTTCTTTCGATTAGTTTATTAATTTTTAGTTGTTATTATTAGTATTAGTATTTTTTCTCTACATGTAATACGTAATTTTATTTTTAAATTGGTTGCTTCAGTCTGCAATATAAAATAGAAAGAATAATATTGGGTCTAATTAAGGCCCTATACACACATGGATCGTGAGTACCAGTTAAATAACTGGGAGCAAAACTTGGGATAGGAGTAGCGCCCTCTGGGGTAGCAGCTATCGAAAGAGGAGCCTTCGGGTCGCCTCCGGCTTCGGTCGATTGTTTGCTTGCTTTGCTTTTACACACATGGATGGTGTTATGCAAAAGGGTGTTAAGCCACAAAAGTTCAATTTGAGATAATCGATGTCAAAGTATTTAACATCCTGTGTGATCGTTGTTGTATTATCCAGATACTGTTGTGTTTTTATAAGAAAACATTTATGGATATTAAAGTATTTTTCAAGTTAGTGTGCTAGAATATAGCATTTTATCCGAAATATTGATCAAAATGTGGCTTAACGCTTTGGGAAAACTTCATATGGACGGTGTTATGCAAAAGGGTGTTATCCCACATTTTGTCGAAATTGAGTTTTTGGTATCATTCGATAAAGGAAAGTGTAATCTACCTAATTATGAGATCCTATTGCCCAATAATACGAGGAAATGCCTTAAAAATATAATAAAGTTAAGCCACAATCCGGATTTGTGATTATTCAAAGAGTGTTAAACCTCAAATAATATTGCAAAAAAGATTTAATGACACATAATAATTGTGTGGCTTGACATCTTTTTGCAAGTATGACACCTTTTGACAATTTAACGTTTTGCCAAATATGAAGTTTACCAAAAGTGTAAAGCCACATTTTGATCAATATTTCGGAGAAAATACTACATTCTATCACAAAAATTTAGACTTTAATTCAGACTTTAATTTTCCTAAATGTTTTCATATAAAAACACAACAGTATCTTGATAATACAACAACGATCACACAGGATGTTAAAAACTTTGACATCGATTATCTCAAATTGAACTTTTGTGGTTTAACACCCTTTTGCATAACACCGTCCATATTTGGCAAAACGTTAAATTGTCAAAAGGTGTCATACTTGCAAAAAGATGTCAAGCCACACAATTATTATGCGGATTAAATCTTTTTTGCAATATTATTTGAGGTTTAACACTCTTTGAATAATCACAAATCCGGACTGTGGCATAACTTTATTATATTTTTAAGGCATTTCCTCGTATTATTGGGCAATAGGATCTCATAATTAGGTAGATTACACTTTCCTCTATCGAATGATACCAAAAACTCAATTTCGACAAAATTTGGGATAACACCCTTTTGCATAACACCGTCCACATTAGCTTTCATCATTCATCATTGAAGTAAATACAGTATATTGCTTAGCAACTTAAAATGTTATCATTATAAACTTTATTTATTTACAATTATATTGAAATTTATTTATATATCGTTTGTATTTTCTTATAATTTATTTATATATCGTTTGTATTTTCTTATAATTTATTTATATATCGTATGTATTTTCTTATAATTTATTTATATATCGTTTGTATTTTCTTATAATTTATTTATATATCGTTTGTATTTTCTTATAATTTTTTTTGAAAATGGATGAAGATATCGCGGCAGGGTTGTTTCCCTACAGTATATAATGGATGAGAAAGAAAATGTGTCGATTTTGGATTCATCCAATTAATCTGAAAATAGGAACGCATAGAGTTATAGGTACACTTTACTATAGGCCTACTGCCGTCTTAAGGCAAAATACCATATCTCCAAAAATCGTGTTTTGAGTAATTTTAACGAAACGCGTTCTCTTCTACAAGTATGTTATTAATTGGAACTGCAAGTCACCCAAATATACTAACTTAGAATTTAAAATGCAAGATACACAACTTTTGTAATTTGGGAGCTTAAAAAATGCTGAAAATATTTTATAGGGTGTTTTGCCTCGAAAATGTTGGGACAAATGAATCTGAAAGCTGATATAGGGTGTTTTGTCTATCAAGAGTTCGAGTCAAATAGTTTAATATCTTCAAATAATAATAATGCAGGGTGGAAATTATACTTGGAATTTTGTAGTTAAGGGTTGGGTTTTGGTAAATAAAGCAAATTATAATTCAAAAACATGAGATAAACAGCTGATCATTTCTGTATAATTGGTTGCCTGGTAACGTCATCATGGTTACCATTCCATGAATATAAAGTACTTAAACTCAACTCTGGGCAATCGACTATAGTTACATCTTTGCCCGTAAATTTTTTAGAAATATTCTAGCTAGCTACTGTATAACTATGTGACCATTTTTACAAAACCCAGTCCGCCAAAATCAAACTCAGTCTACTTTGCCTTGAAGTGCAGTCCTTCATTATTTACATGTTCAGTTCACCATCACACTTAAACTAACTAATTTCAAAAATTTCTTGGAATTATTTGCCAAAGTCGTTGAATCAATTCATTGACTCTGTCTATGGGAACTCCTTTGGGTTGTGCCAGAGGACTGGACGTGGGATGCCCATAGTGGCATTGCGCTTCAATAAGTTGACTCCACACAGCCACATATGCTCCCCACAGCCACATATCCTCCCCACAGCCACATATCCTCCCCACAGCCACATATCCTCCCCACACAGCCACATATCCTCCCCACAGCCACATATCCTCCCCACACAGCCACATATCCTCCCCACAGCCACATATCCTCCCCACACAGCCACATATCCTCCCCACAGCCACATATCCTCCCCACACAGCCACATATCCTCCCCACACAGCCACATATCCTCCCCACAGCCACATATCCTCCCCACACAGCCACATATCCTCCCCACACAGCCACATATCTTCCCCACAGTCACATATCCTCCCACACAGCCACATATCCTCCCCACACAGCCACATCTTCCCCACACAGCCACATATCCTCCCCACACAGCCACATATCTTCCCCACAGCCACATATCCTCCCCACACAGCCACATATCTTCCCCACAGTCACATATCCTCCCCACACAGCCACATATCTTCCCCACAGTCACATATCCTCCCCACACAGCCACATATCTTTCTAGGGTATTTTGCCCAAATGTAAATGCGAACAAACTGAAATTCCCGCCAATATCTAAGCATAAGTAATAGGAAATAACACTATTATAAGCTTTTCTAAGGAAAAACACCCCACCTTTAAAATGTAAGGTAAACTGAATAAAAGTGTTACTAAGGCAAAATACCCTATGTACCAGATTTTAGATGTAGGGTGTTTTGCCTTTAAATGACAGGGCTGAGGATCAAGCATACTACTACTACTACTAGGATCGGCATGCTGCATTGCAGCTGCATTTTTAAGAATGCTGTGCCGGCTTGTCAACAAAATTGCACCGCCACAACTCCCTATCACCCATGACATTTGCTAGATCATCCGCATCTTCAAGGCCAGTGTCCTTTAAGATGCGTCTCAAGAAAGTCATGGGCTGTCCACCATGCTTATTCACTCCATAAGGCTGCCAAAGTACAAGATTATGCACTGGCTGGTCCTCACGGCGAAAGCAATGTCCTGCAAAGCGGAGGCGATTTCGTTCTAGTGTCAAGCTTGGGGGAACCAATGAGACACCTCCAATGTTATATAGTGTCTGGTTGGAGATGTGTGCATTGTACTTGACACAATGAACCCGGCGTAGCATTCTTGTGAATGTGCCATCCAGAGATTTGGTGTCCTCAGCAGTTAGAGCCCAGCATGGACTCCCGTAAAGGAGTACTGGAACTACTGCTGCTCTAAATAATCGGACCTTAAGTTTCCGATTAATTCTCGGTGACTTCCAAATCCTGGAAAGCCTATTCAAGGCTGCCCATGCCTTTCCCTTACGTATTCGAAGGTCCTCACCTGACTTGGTAACAGAAGTCGTCCACATGCTCAAGCATACCATCCTTTGAGCTTATGCTCATCCGATCAGAGACTTGCTGAGGACTTTCAAAGTTAACTGTCAAAATAATTAATAAAAAGACCAACACTAGAAGCAGCATGTTCTAATGAGCTGAGGAGCCGTTGGGCTCCCTCTAGTGATTCTGAGAGTACTCCTAAGTCATCAGCAAAGTCTGAGGATCAAGCATAGGGTGTTTTAAACTCGCAAAATATGACTTTATTGCATATATACCTTGTATTTCTTGGTTTCATTTGAAAGAGCGCCTTAAATTAGGCCGGTGTGTACAATAAAAAAAAATTTCAAAAATTTTGAGATAGGGCATTCTGCCTTAAGACGGCAGTATAGTTCAGAGAATATGGTAATAAGGTCTTCTATTACAATCGTATAATTGAAGACCATGTTTGAGAATGTTCAATATTAAAAAATAGTTTTGAAATTGGCAATTTATCAGAATTTTTGCAATATAATATATATATACAAACTATAGATAGGTGATGAAAGATGAAAGCTCATTATGTGCATCGGGCCTAAATAATTATTAAACTGAAGGTATTCGCGAGGTTTCTTTCTTAGATTAATGTCATTCGATTTGTACCATTATATATTATTATGGAATACAAATACCCTAAATAGAGAGCAGCTCAACTATAGAAAAACATAATGAGATATTCAATTATGGCGCACCGCACACATAATTTTTCCCTGACATTTTCTTCAGATTCGGACCAAAAAGTAATTTATATTTAAGAATAAAATAAAATAGCGAATACAATTCAGTTGACAATAAATTAGTATACGATAAGATATCAGTCAATAAACAGTTCCAGTGGTGAGATACGATGTAACTTTGCGAGCTGTTCAATCCCCAACTATTTTCGGCCATCTATGGCACAATGAATCTCGCAGATATCCACGCACCCCGAGTAGGGGTACAAGGCCTGACAATCGAACATACACCTCATACAGCTGTATGGCTCCCAGTTGTCATGTCCGTAAAGTGTCCCGCTGATTTGTTGTGGGTATGGCGCACCAAAGGATACCGCCACCATGGTAACAAGGACTAGAAGTATTGAGTAGTTGTAGTTTGCCATCTAAAGAAAATTAAAATATATAATCTTAAATAATAAGGATATGGAACCCGAGGCCGGGGGTGAGAGAAGGCGAAGGAGAGAAGGGCACCTCCGCAGCTCAAGATATTTAGGTATTAAAGTATTTTAGGTTGCTAAACGACGTCGAGCTTGCCGTGTTCATTTTAGTATTTGGCGTGAGGGGTTTATTGAGAGGACGGGGCAAATATCTCGTGGCAAGTTCAAGAGATAGTACCTACCGGTTGCAGCTTCCAAACAGAAGAAGCCTGCAAACGCAACTGAGGCGAGAGTTCGTGGAATGGCCGGACCTATAGTTCGGGAATAACCCAGGACTGTTGCTCGATTTATATGACGGTTCCGCTGGTTCAGCCGCTTCCAGATTGAAGAGAGAAATCCTGGACCGCGGTTGTATGTTATGTATTCCCAATATTGGTTCTGTACTTGTTGGTTGAAAATTCCTGGTAATTTGTCGATGATATCCAATATTCATCGAAATATAAGGTTTTTTTCTTGTACTAAGTGAAGAGCCATGGGTGGGGAAACCGAAGAAGTCGTTTTATAAAAGTCGTTTTAAATTTGAAACTGCAAGGAAATTGGCAAATTGATGACAATAGGATATATTTTCATTCGTAATATTTTTAGAGCAGTTTCTGTAGATACAAGTTGAATGTTTGAGAGTGAGCCAATAATTCCAAAAGCTTTATTTTTCTTGGACTTTATATGACTCTGTAAATCTGAGTTGATTGTTGAAGTATAACACAGATATATTTGTATTTTGAACATATTGTAACCAGTTGACCCTCGTAAGTAAGTATGTCGGATGTTGAAAGCTTTATATACATTATTAATAATAATAGAAAAACGAATTATCTTATAAAGAAGTGTTTGTCAATTAAATAGTCTGGTACAGATGCCTATGAACTAGTCTAATACTTTCGATCGGATATTCATATTGAATGTTGGCAACAGCTATCGCCCTGTAGCAAAATGACAGAGTCAAGTCAAGAAATGTTTGGAAAAAATTTCGATGGCGACACCTAAAAAAAACCAAAAAAGCCGAAATAAAAATTCTGACTAATCCAGTAATTACAATATCGGGAGGGCAAATTAGTTCCGTTTCAAATGTCAATTTTCATCCGATCTCATTAAGCTTTGTAGACAGATTATGTTGAGGCTGGGGGTGGACCCATCTGGCGGGATACACACTCCAACCAATCAACCCGATATTATGCAACATTATCCATCGATCCCAATCAACGTAACCCGACTCAACTAATCAACCGAATTTTATCTCACCTCATTTACGATATCAGTTACGGGAAACCCGAAGGATGAGTCACCTGTAATTAAATCAACCTTTTGGGATCATCAATCACCTAGAGGTTTGTTGTATTCAATCCGAGCTCACCGCATCCAATCTCGGTTTCTTATGTTAACCACCAACATTAGCGATGCGACTAAAGCGATAACCTTAGCGGGAGGCCTCCAGTAATTGATTAATGGCAACCAGGAAATCATCATTGAAACACACGGCGTTACTAATAAAGAATTATTTGCTTTGGCATCAATCAACAACCATCTCAATGGCTTTAGAGAATACTTAATGAGTTAGGCTAAGCCTGTATCTAGGCTATGGCTAACAAAGGGATGAGATAGTTAGTACACAGTAGTGCAGCTGATAATGTTATACGGTGTTTCTGTGATTTCTTTCGAGTCCTTAGCCTTGAGGGATTAGATTAGTGTGTGGGGAAACTGGAGTTCTACAGAGAGGAAACTTGCTGAAATTATTAGTTTAGTATTTTGCAGATGGGAAAAAAAGTTGAACAAAAGTGGTCACGTTCTTCCAAGGTAATATATACCATAATATATACAGAAAATAAATGATATATTTAAATCATGCCAATGCTTTTATTTATATCAGCAGCGAAAAGTCAAATCTACGCACGCATTTTATGTTAAACTTGACTAAACTAACCTAAACTTGAGGCATAAAAACGATAAGTAGATGTGGAAAATGAGATCAGAGCAGATAAATTATCCCAACTTGGACCTACCGAGGCATTTGTAACTTAATTTCGATAACTAAAAAGCATTTTTCTTACATGCCTTTAGTTTGATGGTATAGTCGGACACACCTTGGTGTGGTGTGGTCTGTCTGTAGTCGTGGTACAGTCCGAAACCAAGATTTCACACAAATTTGGTTCCAGATGTCGTGCGAGGGTTCGAGACCCGCAATTCGGCCTGGGGTGTTTTAATTTCGAAAGGAATGTTCTAAAAGGACTATCCACCGACGACGTAACCTTACATCGTCTCTAAATAAAGGAGTGCTACAATTATATTTTGGGGAGTACAGTTATGGGGGAGGGGAATAAGTTGTCAGACTTTGTCAGAAATCTCTGGCCTAACGGCCGATAAAAACTTTACTTTTTTGCTTCGTAATAAATCTATCAACCATAAAATCACATATAGAGACACCACAAACGAAGGGCAACTAAGGACTAACAATATCTCTAAACTTAACTTACCATTAAAATAATACTGTTTCAAGTTGGTTAAGACAATTATTAGGCCTAGTTGAAAGACAGTAGAAGAATTAAAACGCCGTGGGTTAGTTTGTGAAACAAACTCAAAAAACGATTACACAATGGCTGTGTAGAATGGAATAACATCGCTTAACTTTATCACAACGGATACCATAACTAAAAGTTTCTTTATGAGTAGATATGTTCTCATTGGTTCCTTTAGCAAGCAGGTAAACTCAAATCATTCTGATTGGCTAAATGTTATTTTACTTATTTAGGGTAATGGCTGCCATGTAGTTTTTCACGCGTTCATTCGAGCGTAACAATGGAAGATCACTCCAAGAATATGAAAACGAAATATATCACCTATAGATGCTAGTTAATAGGAGTGTAAATATTCAGTGAAATAGAATTATCAGCCGACATCCTACAGCGTATAATAAGGGATTCTATATAAATATTTATTGCGCAGTAAATAAAATAGGCTTCATTTATCGCTTGTTCCGAGATCTCTTATTAACGACGAGCACAGCAAGCAAGATAAATGAGCAAAATCGTGGGGAAAAAAGGAAATATTATTTAATTTACTGAACATAAACAATGTAATTTTATTGTGAAAAACTTTTAAAGTGAAGTTTTTATTTGACTACGTGATTTATTGGTTTCTTGTTAGGAACTCTAAACTTCGCCTCCAAAAAACGACAACTTCCAAGATGCTGTAAATCTATCTTCGGTGCGTGGCCATGGATTCGATTTCCGCAGACAACAATCGCTAAAGTCGCCGGAAATCGGGTACATGCTAAACCATAAAACAACCTGAAACGACCTGAAACAACCTGAAACGACCTGAAACATAGAGTTGCAAGTGAACGCTGAAGAAACATAAAAATTAATTGATAATTATATAATTTATAAATTAATTGTCAAGCTAGTTAAGTAAAAACCTTATCGGTAGGTATGCAAAGACCAAAGAATGTAAAATACCAAAAAGCAACAAGATCTAAAAGGTTGCATGCAATCAGTGATCAGCTGACGGCAGTCTTACCGGTCGGTTTCGCTTCATGAAGGAAGGCATTCTCAGGAGGACAAGACCAGAGATGAAATTTAGAGTGTAAGTCCCAAAGGAGAAAGAACGGGCGATACCAGTAACTATCCACTGGGAAGCGAAGCAGCACCACAAACTTGCGCCAATAACGTTTATGCTTATTGATAAGGGGCCGGCGAATGCGAATATAATTAATTTCAAGCTTTTGCAGAGCAGGCAACAATGGGTGCCGTGCTATTACTTTGAAATGTTTAAATAGCTCGCGCCAGTCAGTCAGCCAACGTGTATTGGGCTCGCCACTGTGTGTCATGGTCCATGATGCCTGATATGGTTGTGCAGTGTACAGTCTTGCCCCCCCTTCACTAATCACTACTAGGGATGTCCCGGAATTCCGTTCCGGCCGGAATTCCGGTGGTTTTTGCCAGATTCCGGTTCCGGCCGGAATTGCCGGAATGGGGTCAATTCCGGCCGGAATTTTACCGGAATTACCAGTTTACTAGTGTAATAGTTTTAATTAGTTTGTGAAATTATTATCACACATAATGTAAAAACAATTACAATATTATAATAGGTATTGTCCAACATAACATCGTATTACCCCTAAAGCTGTAGCTTATTTACAAAGGGGTCCTTTATGTCACTCACTATGTTACTTAATTAGGTCCTGCGTCATTAGCCTTAGGTGTTGCGTAACACAGTAGTTTTATTTATACAGAAAATATAATTCTTACCAAAATATATTTATTCCCAGCAAAAATTAAATTGTAATATGTAATATTGACTCTCGTTTATTGATTTCGAGAATTACATGTCACTGTAACCTGCTTCTTTCCATTAACGGCGCCAGGATATTGAACCTAAGCAATTAATAATACATTTTTGGTCTACGTTGGTTTTTAGGTATGAGCCCCAAAACCTAACTTTTGGCCAAGGTTATGGGTTTTTGGAAAAATAATGAAATTTAATTCCATGTCGTTTAACCCTGTTTGACCCGGGGTGGTCATTTTAGAAATTTTTTTGTAACTCAACTGTATCTTTTAGCCAGGTATGGTGGGAAAACCTAGATTTCGCGACTTTTCATAAAATTTAATGGGCAATCCACCAGCGCAAACGCCAAAAACATAGCTTTGTTAGTTTTCGTGTTGTCCCATTCTGGCACTCATCTCCAGTAATTTTCGGCGAAAATTTTTTCAAAAGTTTTAATAGCTCGATAAAAATAATTTATTTGCGCTACCGGTATATAGCGGTTCTTTTAGATGATGATCACGATTATAGAACTCAGATATAACAGACGAGGGAAAATTTCTAGTAATGAAAAAAACACGAAGAAAACAAGTAGTGCAAATATGATAATGAAAAATCACCACAAATCAAACTAATTTTATGGCATTAGGGGCTTTCCGGGATGCTGATCATGAATATGAAACTCATATCCTATCACATCCGATTCATTATGGCATTTTTGGACATGTGCCAATTTGGAACGAAAAATAGAAGTACCGGTAGCACAAATTGATAAAAATTTAATGTTTACAAGCTTCCATTAAATATTCTTAACAAGTTCAATCGTGATCAGCGACCTTGACCCTATAGATTCAGAATTATCCATCCAAACACAACGTGTTTTAGTTTGACAATTTTTCACTTGTACTTTTCGTCCTGGGGGACCAGAATAGTGCAACAAAATGATGGCTGCAATGCCAGAAAATATTTTTAAAAAATTATATTTTCAGCCAAGATCTAAAAAAATTCTAAAAATGACAACCCACCCAGGGCCGATTACTAAAAATAGACCTGACCAGATAGGGTTAAGGCCCCCAAGTACCCCAGCCCAAATTTCAATTTCTCCTGCTTCTGGGCCAGGCCACTCTCACACCAAAATTCCCCCAAGGTGCTTTTTCATCTTATTAGTAAACTTAGCTTTAGAAATTAAAAAAATACGTATATTTCACAAAAAAATATAAAGGGTAATGGTCATTTAGTGTATTTCACTAACTACATAAAAATTCCGGTTCCGGCCGGATTCCGGCCGGAATATTCCGGCATACTGAATTCCGGTTCCGGCCGGAATCAAAATATCGATTCCGGGACATCCCTAATCACTACCATCTACTACGAGCTACTAACGACCAGGCCCAAGCTCAGAGAATCATAAAATACATACTAGACAGACACAGAAACATAGATCCTAGACGCAAACTACTGTAAAAGATATACGCTACCGACCTATACTGAGCTAAAACTGGCTAAAACTTATGCCGAACTAAATGAGTTATGCTATATTATGCGAAGCCACCGACATAAACCGAGCTATATTGGTGGAATACAAGGCTATAACGACAGATATAGGGCTAATAACGACATATGCCGAACTATAAATAAAGTCGCAAAACGAATATCGGGTTGCCCCAGTGTTTCCCTCAAAATACAATGCGGGAGTTAATATTACTATTTATTGGAATTATCCAAGTGACGCACCTGGGATCTAAGTTCGCACTTAGGATTTGATTTTGCGTCTATGATCTATGTTTATGTCTCAGTCCATGTAGCAAATCTTATTTATTCATTTTTGTTAAATATTATTATTTTATATAAAATCAAACAAGTCTGCTGGAATACCACACAACACCACTTACCCGACCGAGAGCAGTCTATCATTTACTCCATATTTCCAGACCGTCTCTAGAATTTGGAACTGTATAATTTGCTGCCATCAGTTTGGGTGGCAGATCTGGCTACTTTCTGTAACCATAGCAACAACTGTTTATCGTCATCGCCCAAGTCCCGGATATAAGGTCTCATTTCCGTCAATGTCCATCGGGACTTCAATTCAAACAAAGTCTTAAATCTAAAAAGAGTCGATAAATAAAATTAAATTTCAATATTTTATTCCAACTGTAACCGCCACCGTTGAGCCGCTAGTATTGAGTATTGCCTGTGATTGGCTATTATGTTATATTACATTACTCTAAGACAACTGTGGATGATTTTGAAACAGTTAAATTAATAATTATTTTATTAATAATTATTATCAAACTATATTTTGCGATATGTATATACAGTATCATGTTATTTTACTGACTTAGTATTACAGCGACTTCGAAAGAAAATATACTAAATAATAGCACTAGTTCAATTTCAAAGAAAATATATAACCTGAAAAATGTTATTTCGCGTTATTGCGTTATGTAGTGTACTACGGTACGGAGGCGTCATTGTACGGTTATACATTAATTGTCGTTTGAATTACAAATTGTTGCACGTAAATAACAAAATAACTAAATAATTATACAAATACGAATACAAATACAAAAATAAATAAAATCTCTCGCGAGGATAAAGGGAACTAACCTATTCGGGGGGTCGTCAGTTAATTCTCCGGCTTTAAATAAAAATATACTCTCCGGGACGGTTTTGGTGTCGACCAAAGCGAGTCCGGCCAGATGGTCTGTTCGGGTGATCATTCCGTCCGGGACACTTTCCGACCAACACGACATAAACTCAGCCCTGTTGAAGCGGCCCCCGCTCGCACTCAGCAGGTACTCGGCACTCCATCGGCACACGGAATCCTCCACCAGACTGAAACACTCTCCGATACGCTCGGCGAAATGGGACAACACGAAATCAACAACGGACGACTCCTCCAGCCGGTACAGCGCCTCTAGACACTGATTGGCTGGAATGGATGACCAATGACAACCTACCTCGTTGTAATGGTTTATAATAGACATAAGAACGCGACTCATATAGTCGAAATCTAACCTTCTCCAATATCCGTCAATCTCAAATCCCCAAGACTGGGTCAGAGCGTTCTGTATTTCCGTCTGGCTGGCAGCGACCTCACTAAGAAAATCCTTCAAGCGAAATTGTTCTGTATCTTCATTTTCGTACTCTTTGCCCTTATAAGGACTTATGTTGAGTAGTTCTCGGAGTCTATCGAGATACGGGCGACGAGGTTTTATCTCATAGTAAACGTGGCTCCAATGTCGTACCTCAGTGTTCCGTAACTCCATAGCCCCATCGGCAGTATCTGTGCCTTCAGTTATCGGTAATACGAGCATCGTATTGGATGATTCCGTCTGTTTTATATCGAAAGTCTCTGTTTCGGTACAGATAACGGCTAGGTCGTCCTCTCGTCCGCGAATAACCAGGGATTTCCCAGATGACAGATAGTTCAGGAGTTTATCGTCCAGCTCGATGAGTTTATATTCCGACGACTCGTTGACCTCGTTCGGGTAACGGATTCCCTCAACTACCGGTTTGTAATGGTCCAGCACTAGGTTGGCTGCGTCAGCTGTCTCCTTAACTTCATCGATAGTACGATTCTGATTCATTATTTTGTTGTCCTTGGCTGCTTGGAGCAGTGCAGCAGTGGAGGTGGTAGCAGGTGGAGCCTTGCTGCCTTGTGTCTTCAAAATAAAACTGTAATACTGTTATGCAGCCAGGCAGCTGTGTGTCTGTCAGTCTGTGTGTACCTGTCCTGTTTTAACAGTCTAACACTAACAGTATGAGTAGGCCTACAGTAAGTTAAATTTACTACAGTACTTTAATAATACTGTAGGTGTAGCTGTAGTTAACTAGGTCTACCTAAATGCTAAATCCCGGACCCGTTCCGTGTCCCGGTCCTTCTGTCCTTCTGTCTCTGTCCTTACCGCAGAGCAGCAGAGTTGACGCACGACCGGCACCGGTCCGGTACCATGGTGTTACAGTAGGAACTGAATACAAATTTCAAATTCCCGCCAATTTTATGTGCTTTATTTGGCAGTGATTTTTTATGGACTTTTTTTTTACTTTTTTTGACCGTATCTTTTACGAAATTTGCTTTGCATAATGCCTTTTTATAGGGTTACGTCGACAGCCGATAACCGACAGCCGATAACCGACAGCCGAAAACCGACAGCTGACATCGACAACCGACAACAGACAACCGACAGCCGACAACAGACAACCGTCAGCTGACAGCCGACGACCGACAGCCGCGAAGCGACAATCGATATCCGACAGCCGACAGCAGACAACCGTCAGCAGACAACCGACGTTTTTCACTTTTCGGTCGATATATTAAATACCCTATTATATTATATATGAAGAATTTGTATTTGTTTTAAAAATATGGTGTATTTATTAAATAGAATAAAATAACCTAGCGCTGATTCAAAACCATGCAACTTTTGAACGCCCGCCTCAGCTATTTTTCAACGAAATTAAAATTGTGTTACATATTTGGAATCCTTGCATGGCTAGCTTTCTAGCAGTACCAACAAACAGCTACTGTATAAGGTAGAATAATAACTGCGGTAGGACTGGTGCAATATCGACGGAGATCCGTTTTTTAAACGCTTGTAGCTAAAGATTGAAAGCAAAAATAAAAATTCTGGCTCACCCAGTAAGTAGACGTAATTGGCGGGTTGTGGTGTTTTAGTAACAATAGTAACATGAGCATGTTATAAGCAAAGTAATCCAGTAAGAATGTGTTGGCAAGGTCGAAACGCGTACGTGGTTTGGAGAGATATGAGATATTAATTTCAAGAAAATCACGTGATTCCTAAATTTGTACACTACCCGGTTAAAAAAGTACGCATGTGATGGGATTAGTCCTACAATTGCGCCAATAAAAGATAAGTTATTTTCGGTAAAATAAACTATCATTCGAGGTTAAGACCCCTAGATCCCTTCCTATAATAAAGTAATCCAGGGTTTAACCGTGCCAACCTGTTTCGTATGGCAGCTAGTGCTATTAAGTAAACTGACCTTTCAATTATATTGGAAGTGTAAATAAGGTTACTTACTAATTTCACTGCTACAGCATATCCTTTAATACTGTATAATGTCGTTATTCTAGTACATCCCCCCCCCCCTAATTTTTCTACAAATCTTAATGAGATTGCATGAAATTTGAAACAGAGTTAGTTTCATCTCCCTCCTCCTTGCTGGGTGAGCCAGAATTTATATTTTTGCATTCGTTCTGTAGCTAAAAGCGTTTAAAAAAGGTGTCTCCGTCAATATTGCACCAGTTACACTGCACGCACAATTCTTCAACCTCATAGCAATGGACTACTGCCACTAAGGAGGGGGCAGATGAAACTCTGTTTCCAATTTCATGCAATCTCATTAAGATTTGTAAAACAATTTGGGGGTGGGGGGAGGGGGTGGTGGCATGTACCAAAATAACGATACTTACTGTACTATATATTCCAGGACATGGTGTATTATGGGATAGCCAGTAATCACCAAGCAACATGACCTTCCAATAAACTCTGAAACTCTAACACTACTGCTGTGTTATGGTTAGTCAGAATTCTTCAAGTATCAATCTTATTTGGGTGTAAACGCTTGCCGACACTGTGCCGACAATGTCGGCAAAAGGTTTCCAAAAGGTTTTCAAAAGGTTGTATGCCGACAGGGTACAGATAATGTGCTGAGTGTCGGAATTACGTTGTCCCGATATTGTCGGCGTTTCTATTACAGGACATGGTGGAACCGTATCAATAATAATAATACCTAATAAATATCAATATTACAGTACACCGACGCCTTAAGCTTGCGCGCTTTTGCGTAGTGGACCCCTACGTTTGACTCTCAGTATTATGGATGGTATCCCGGTTTGAGGGTGTCTGACATCCCAGAGCGGTAATCCGGTTCGCAGCAAACTTCGCCCGCGTGAAAGCTTCCCCAGCGTCCAATATTTGCCCGCAGCAATCTTCGTCCGTTGGAAACCTTTGCCCGCAGGCAATCTTCGCCCATTAAACAATTATTGTTTTGGTTAGTCTCTCTAACCTACTCCTTTACCTCAATTGGTATCAACATCGTTTATTGTTTAGGTTAGAAAATGCCGTCTGTGTAACCCCTTATCCTTTCCCTCAATTGGTAACAACATCGTTTTATTGTTTTGGTTAGAAAAAGCCGTATCTGTATGTGTGGCCTGATCCTTTCCCTCAATTTGTAATTAAAATTGTTACTAACACAAATCTTAATGGGCGAAGGTTGCTCGCGGGCGAAGATTGTCTTGCGGGCGAAGTTTGCCCCAGGGCGAAGGATGGACGCGGGCGAAGATTGGACCCATCCGTAATCCTGTAGTTATAATGTAGTAGCTTATTTGTGTATTGTTAGTTGCCATGGTTACATGTAAATAGCATGGACAGCGCAATGTATTTTTGTTAGTTTGTGATAATGTCAGTCTACCGGTACCTCTTCTGCATACTGCTGTACTGGTGTTGTTGTACTGCTGTACTGAGCGTGCTGAACTATACCAGTATACTGGCACTGGCCTGGCATACTGGCATAACTACTGTATAGTGCATACCATCACCATCTGCCATCACCGGTGCATTTCCCCAGTATATAAACAGATAACTGTCTGACTGTGTGTGGCGTACGTAGGCCATGCTGCCGTGGGCGTACCCGGACTCCGGACTACTGGACTAACTAACAGTCGCTTGTCTGTCTGTCGCCGAGGGAGTTACCGTGCAGCCGTGCGTATAATTAATTATCCTGTTATTGGATTATACACTACCTGACTGCAGCACTGAGTATACAGTATAGTACGGTCCGGTCAGAGGTCAGATGGTATAAACCTAGGTCTTTTTGCGTGTATGACAGTGTACTGTGTACAGGCTGACAGGTGTAGTGTAAGCAGTAAGTGTAGGCAGTAGTGTGGAGGTGGAGGACAATTAACAAATTATTAGGTAATTCTGTAATTATTACTGTATTAGGCTGTATTTATTTTAGCTAACTACTGAACTATTCCCTACTGGCTGACTGGTACACGGTACCTTCTCTCAAATTGGTCGATATACCACGCTGCCACGTGTATACTAGGTGCTAGCTAGGTGCTAGGGTACATGGTATTTGGAGGCACCGGGTTCGGGGCCCTAAACATCACATACAACATCATGGCTACAATTGATCCGAAGATACTGAAAAAGACGCAGGATTTATTAAAGCCGTACGTTAAGAAACCACCGCTAACAGATAAATTGTTGAGTAAGCCACCTTTTAGATTTCTCCATGACATCATCACCGCTGTAATCAACCAACATGGTTTCTTCGAAGGGCTTTACCTCGGCGACCAACTCCAGTCAGCCAACGTCACAGAAAAGGACGCGAAGATCGACTTCCTACAGAAAGCAATCCGGGTAACCGAGATAGTCTCAGGGGACAAACTCTCCACAGTCAGTCCGGCAAAAATAGTTTCTGGTAAAGAGCCGGAGAAAACAAACGAGTGGTTGCAATCACTCGGGAAGTCCTTGAAGAAAGGGTTGAAGAGTAGCAGCGCCGTGGAGACCGTGCTGAAGGGCGGAAAAGGTAAACCGGGTAAACAATCGAGTGGAGGGTCGAGTAAACGTGAAGGTAAACCGTCGTCGGCCGGAACGGGGGAGGTGCCCGCAGCCCCGGAACGCCCAGCGGCGGAACCAGAAGCTCCGATGGTGGAACCGCAGCCCCCGGTTGCGGTGGACACTGAGCCTCCGGTGATGGGGGAACCGGAGCCTCCAGCGGTTGTCGTGTCACCGGAGGGGCGTCAGATGGAGGAGCTGGAGGAGCCGGCGCCCCGGATGGCGCGTCCGACATCGGCAAAGGGGCCACGGAGGAAACCGAGTGCGGACGATATCGCCGCGGTGACAATCCGACAACCAGAGAGCGAGCCAACGCGACTCGCCGGCTCCCGACCGCCCTCATCGCGCCCCGGAGCGCCCAGGGCTCGGAAGTCCGCCGATGACTTGGGCGTTGATCAGTCCAGCGCCCTCGACGCTCAGGGCACCGCCCCCAGCGGGCTGATAATCGACCGGAACGAACCGGATTCCGACGACGATAACTTTATCGTTCAGGATCGCCCGGAACTTCCGGACGACGATATTCCGTCGATGACCGGCGGCGAGGATCTCGACGACGCAACGGACCACGGTGGGCTGGTCCGGAAGATTCTCGAAACAAAGAAAGAGTTGGAGGGTTCGAAACAACCGGATAAACCGTTGGTTAATGAGGCGCACCGGAGGAAGGAACGCGAGATGGTTAAACGGGAGATCGATAAACTGCAGACGGCGATCCAGACACTGTGTCGGTCCGCGAACCCGTTGGGGAAGGTTATCGATTACCTTCAGGAAGATGTCGATTCCATGCTGAAGGAACTGGAGGACTGGAAGGCTGAGAACCACGAGACGGGATTGGCGTTGCGAAGGGAACAGGGGGTTACAGACTCTCAGATCGAACCGCTGCAGCAGGAGTTGGAGAACCTCGACATCGAGATCTCCAGACAACTCGAGCTCATCTCCGCGGCTAAAGCTAATATATTGCGCAATGACGAGCGAATAGAAAAGATGATTAGCAGTATTAGCTTCTCGGCGAAAGCATAAATATTGGCTCCCAACCTAAACTGCGCTCACTAATTATCTCACTATTTCGGCCTCTATATTCGTAACTGTGACTTTCGTTTCAATAATTCATAACTTTAGCACCGTTTCAACTTAGATGCTCAAAATAAATCAGTATCGACTACGTTTAGACGTAAAATACAAAATTTCACACAAATTGGTATGTCACAAATTTATTATTGTAATAATCTATATCGTATTGTATTTGAATTTTAGTATGTCTCGTTTTCGTGGCTAATTTCAAAGTATTAGACTGGTTATCAGAGCAAACCAACAGTATAGCCAAATATACTAATCAAAGTTAGTAACTATCAGTTTAATTATTTAAGTATAATTTAAGTATTCTATTTTTGTGTTTTTATATAACGCAATTTGTATTATTCATTAAGAATATTACATATCGACTAGTTATTTAATTAGAATATATTGTAAATAATTCCTACATCCATTGTTGCACTGTAAATAACAAAATGTAAGTAACAATTAATAGTCGTCGTTAATAATAACATCTGTAAATATTGTTGAAGTCTTTCAAATATAATCACATTATTCGCGAAATGTTAACTGTGCCGTGTGTTTGCATTTTATCTGTTTTGTAAAGTAATTGTTATTATTAATTATTCGTATTATTCCATGAGTACTAAATAAATAGTAAGTACACAAGTACACCTTTACAGCCAAAATAATTCAGTGCACCTGTATTATTGCTACTAGGCCCTACATAGCGAAAAATACACAGATGTCGGCGGAATACACTTGACGCCTTTGGCGCAACTGGCCAAAAAATGTAATCGCAATCTTAATGGAAGATAATTGCCGATTACGACCAAAAGATGAAACTCACTGACATCCGTTTATTGTTTTGTTAGAATAACGTGCTCCTTTTACTTAATTTTTAGTCAAAATAGTTAATAGGCTGAAAACGAGATATTAATTTACCGAGAATAAATTGCTCATTGATCCCCGGTTGCTCATTGGAATCATCAAAAACATTAATTCGGGAATTAATGAAAACTATTAATTCTTCATTATTCATCTTAACATTAATTGTAGTAGTAGAATGGTTTGGTACCTATTAAGGATTTGCGGGTTCTAGTCGGAGCCGGAACTGGAATTCAAAATGCCGGAATATTCCGACCGGAACCGGAATAGATATGTATATTTGGATAGTCTACATATCTAAGATATTTGTATCTTCGTATGCCTTGTGTGGGGCGAGCGACGAAAGTAAGCGAGCTTAGCATACAGGTACCACTAACTCAATCGGTGTGTCTGTTGCTCTGTTGTGTCCAATTTTAAACGTTAATAACTCAGCCAAATGTTAATGAAATTTAACCAAACTTGGTACTTATGTAGTCTGGCAAAAGTTTAGAAATTTTCCAAGTTGAATTTGCGTGGGATCTTCGTGCAGCATCTGTGTAACTGTCTTGCAGTTATAATAAATTTATTTATCCAAAAATTATTAGGCTTGGCATCAGCTGGTTGCTGGGAGACTGCAGGATATCAAGTGGGTTTGAAATTCAGCAATACCGGTACAATGCAGCAATTAATAATGTGGCCTTGGAAAGTGTGGTAGGCCTATTTCACTTTCTTCAGCCATTCCAGCATTCCCAGGTTGCAGAGTATTCAGTTATTCGCGACTATTCAGCCATATCATGTACCGGTAGGCCTACGGTACCTTAATCTTATTAAACATATGTTTTGCAGTACGGTACTCATACTGTTACAGTGGTACCGAGTTACCGGTACCGTCTTCAGGGCGTTGACGCCACCCACCAATCGGCTCCATGCAGCCATGGAAGTTTTGAAATTATGCGGACTTAAGACTGACTGCATATTGCCAGGTTGTACCAGTTGACCTTTATTCCATGTTCCGGTATCCACTACTGCAGCAGATGATACCCAGCAACGTTTTGGAATTGTACCGGTACTCAAACAACTCGCCATCAAGGCCACCGTCTCTGTCTGTCGCAGTGTCGTTGGCGACCTCAACTTTAGGTAGGCCTACCGCTACTACGCTAGCGCTACGGGCAAACTGTACTAACCGATGAGCGAGACCCGATGACTGAAGAATGCATTGAATTTTTTAAGTAGTTTGGCTGTGGACTTCTATGACATCGATGCCAAGCTGCCGATGCGAAAGTTATAAGTAAAAGTTTGGTTAAATTTTCTTAATTATTTATTTAAATTTCTTAAGTACCGATTTTTGGATAGAATTGCTCAATTGTAATCTGTATCTAATAACTGACCCTCGTCCTGCGCACTGGCCCCACGAACGTGTCTTTATCTGCGGAGCGAAGCTGGTTACGAAGCGGGAGACTGGGAGAGCCTTACCGAAGAATAATGTTACTTTCTATCTTTACATACTGTACTTTACATTTTTACATTGCAATAATTATTTAATGTCACATTACAATTACCGTTCTAGTACGCCTATAAAAAAGAGTTACTAAAGATACAAGAAAAAATGGTCAATGTTGATCCTTAACATACATAGTACCCCACTATACCCCATGGTCTTGTAGAATATTATTATTTATTTATTTATTTGGTATAAACTAATATTCCAGAAGTCCATGAATACCCCTTCCCCACTTAAATTTTCAATAAATATTAATGAGATTGTATGAAATTTGAAACAGATATAGACAGTTAAAACAACACATACCGCACTTATTCGAAGCAAAAGAACCCACACCACACAATGGAATGTAAGGCAACTCCTGTAAATTATAAACGAATCAAAAGAAGCCAAATTATTCTGGAATATGTATTTAAGTTAGCGGTAAAGTTGATTAATATGAACTATAATAATATGAATGATATGAACTAATAAGTACTTCCAGACGCGATGTAAGTGGTAATGTAGTAATGTAAGATTACCGGAAAACAAGTCATCGAAAATGATCCTTTAGTCATAATCTATTTTATTTTCAAATAATGTTAGCATTGAATCAAACCTATATTAATATTAATATAATTACTTATTTTAAAATTAGTTTTAACGGAGTAGGCCTACAGTAGGGCTATTTATAGAAATTACAATTTAAATCACATGTGCTCAATTGTGAATTCAAATCAATTGTGAATTGGAGTATGTTGATAACTTGGAGTTTACAGAGTTAAATTATATTCCATCATCTAGTTCTAGTGACGATGAAGATGATCCTAGTCCAAATTTGTCTAGGCCCTAGACTCTAGGGATGATGTCATTCCAGTCAATAGCACTGACGTCGTAGGGAATATGAAGTAGCCTTGCAAGGGGCGACAAATATACAACAGAGCAGCATGGAAATGTTATGCACTTAAGTCCGTTCGCGACATTTAAATATATATCATACTATACCAAGAAAAACACCATTCAATAGTCGAGGAATGATGTGAGTTGTTCTGTTTCTGTGATAAAATCCTAGAGGTAAAACAACACACACAGACTAGAGTTAATGTTAAATTTCAGTATGTGTTGTTTTGCCTCTTTGGAAAATAACGAAATAAACAGTTTTTTTCATTAACAAAAATTATTCTGAATGGTAGCCACTATTCTATAATTTATCATTGTTTCTTCCCAGACCTCTGCGAAAAAATTAGGAGACGGGATCCACATAGAGGGAAATGAGAATGTTTTTTGAATTTTTCTCGAAACCACATTTTTTGGTGAATGTTGTTCCGGTCTCAAGAGGTCACGATATATAAGTTGCTCGTTAACTTTTCGCTAAGTCCATAAGCAGCTCATGTGTAGGTTTGTAGGCCTACTGTAATTTGCTGGCCCTGGACCCTGGTCTTTGCTGATTCCACAGGATGAGCTTTTGTACAGGTTCATTGAGTATGCGAAGACGCTGTTCAGTAAGTTCGGACAACGCCTCTTCCTTGGATTCTAGGCTGGAATCGATATCATTGTACCGGAACTCCACCGAAGATCTCATGATAATTGTATTCAGGTCAATGTTGAAGGAAAGTCTGACACGAAGTCACGCGTTATAATTATCTTAATTACCTGTACAATTGGACAGCTCAAAATTCCTGGAAATTCGACGCAAATAACAGGAACAGCTGATTACTCCCAAAAACAAAACTGTAACTGTAACTGTAACTATTGACTTTCGTATAATGTTTTTGTTAGAATAATGTGCCTATCGTGCCATTATTGGCTGGATCGCAGAGGTCCACCAGCATTGCAAGTCTTAGGAAAATTAAAGGTCAGTTGCCGCTCAAAACGAAAATCCAATTATAATAAAACCTTTGTTCTCCCTTACCATCATTATTGCTGTCAATTCCTAATATCTCACCATAATGTTCATGGATTTAAAGACATATTATATAAATTAGATAAAATTCAGAATTACGGTCTACGATGTACCTTTAATAAACGATGCAAAGACGTAACGGCAACTGACCTCAGAACCAAATCGAAAATACCCCTACTATCTGCTTTCCGTGAATATTACGGTCTCCTATTTTTCTATAAATATATCTACAATATATCTGCCCCTTTTAAAAAATCTTGATCTCCCACTGCTCCCAAGAAACACCCAGATCTTAAATAGACGCACATACAAAATCCGCTTACCTAGATGCCACAACCAATTTGGACATTACAGTCTCACTACACAGCTACTTAAACTATGGAACAAACTACCCATTCATATTAGACAAACAAACACTTTACAACATTTTAAACTTAAATTAAAGGGTCTATTACTCAAAAGATTTACTCGCGAGGAGGTCACATAGAGGAAGCTCAATTACCACACCTCTAACACCATTTACTTTTCCCGTATACAGTATTACACTACTCAAGTTGCATGGCCCTTACGTATGTGTGTAAACTGTTTGTGTTTGTGTGGTATGTATGTATTCTAATATTAGGTGGGGGGGGGGGGGGGGGGGGGGGGGGGGTGCGTGGTGAGGAGCGGGAGGAGGCGTATAATTTTAGCTACGTGGTGTATGGATTGGGATTGCTTGTTCAAATTTTTTATATTTTAATTATTTACCGGTTATGTATGTAGACATTTACTAATATCGTCGCGTACTTAAGCGATGATATAGTGTTTAATTTTGCTGGTTACCGGTGAAATACTGTAGACACCTTTACATATAATTTCCTTAATTATAAGTCCCTACCTTGTGTAGAGACTTCCCCATTCGTGCAATCACTATGGGTACCAAAGGAATAATAATAATAATAAAAAAAAAGTCGGTTGAAATTATTCAATTATGTTGCCAATACATTCATGTATTATATGATACCGTATGCGGAAAGGGGTAATTTATAAATTATTATATGATACCGTATGCGAAAAGGGGTAATTTATAAATTTAACAGTGAGATGAGCGACCTATTGATTTGCGTTCATCCCCCCAGCCACTATTGTCTCAATTTTTAAACACGAGTGTCCAAATTATTTCCATAAATATCACTCAGATTACAAAATGCTTTGATTGTAAAAGTTGCTCCACTTTTTTTATTAGCAGTTATCAATAAGTCATACCTGATCGATTTTGCCTCTTCCCATCTCGTTGAAGCATATCATTCAAATTGTCCCAGAATAATCAAACTATTATACTCACAATTTTCCATTTCCATTTTTGTAAATTTAACTCTAAAAGATACCATATTCAAACAATTACCTATTCCAATATTAAGCCTTTAAATACTTAACCTTACTTCGTCTGCTGAAGCACTTCTTGAATTGGAAAAATTCGAGAGGAAAGTTTTAAGGCATTTCAAACGCCTATCTGTTTAGTAGCCAATCTGTATTGATTAAAAACACCATGTGAACCTACCACACCCAGCTGTTAATATCGCCGGTGTGTTACCAATGACAGTTATAAGTATAGCAGAGCAACTGAGGGGATAATTAATTTCTGAAAAATTGAGTTCCAGTGTTTATAACTCCATTGCAACGTTTTTAATTTGAGTTACTAATTTAGAAAATTCCGTTTCGAACTACAATGTCTTCAAAAAAAACGTGCTGTCATAAACATTCTTTCTTGTAAATTTTAGTAGACTGTTAACGACCACTCACAGTGAAAACTACAAGTTTTAATAAATGATTGCAAACAAGGCCAACAGAAATACACCATGTCGCACAATATACAGTGGTGTCGTAATTCAATGACACGATGACATTTTTCTATTTTGACGCAGTTATTCTTCAACCTTATAGTGATTAGTTGGTACTAGTGGAAAGCTGGCCATGCCAAGGATTCCAAAGATGTAAACATATCTGAATTTGGTTGGGAAATAGCTGAAATATGGGCATTCGAATGTTCCAAGTATTTGCTTCCGCTGCGGGGCGTTTATTCTATTTAATAAATACACAATGTTCTAGAACATTTCAATTATGTATGTACTACAACTAGGAATATCCATATACTAGATTATCATGTAGGCATTGCCTTGTTGCCAAGCTACTTATGAGATAAACAAAACGTTCTAGAACATTGTGTATTTATTAAATAGAATAAACACCCCGCAGCGGAAGCAAATACATGCAACTTTCGAATGCCCATATCTCAGCTATTTCCCAACCAAATTCAAATATTTTTATATATTTGGAATCCTTTCATGGCCAGCTTTCCAATAGTACCAACAAATCACAATAAGGTTGAAGAATAACTGCGGTGTAACTGGTGTATTATCGACGGAGACACTTTTTTAAACACTTGTAGCTATAGATTGAAAGCAAAAATAAAAATTCTGGCTCACCCAGACAGTGGTCGGGAGGTGAAACTATCTCTGTTTCAAACTTCATGCAATAGTGGTGGTGTCTGTACTTACATTCGATGTGATTTAGCTTTTAATCGTAGGGAAGATTTAGAGACTTGTGACGAAGTTTTATTGGTGGAACTTTTACTTCCTAAAACTAAACCTATTTTAATCGGTACTTTATATCGGCCCCCTAAACAATCAGATTTTTTGCAAAATTTTGAAAATACAATTTTATGTAATCTTAGGTCAGACTGTGAAATATATTTCTTAGGTGATTTTAATATATGTTACCATCACAAAGCATCCCCCATCTGTAAACAGTACCAAAGTATTTTAAATTTGTTTGGTTTAAAACAAATTATTCGAGATTCTACCAGAATTACCAGTAAAACTTCTACTTTACTAGATCACATCCTTTGTAATAATACCGATATTATTTCTCAATCTGGGGTTTTACCTATAGGTCTAAGCGATCATTTTATAGTTTTTTGCACAAGATAGACACAAAAATCTTTTTTCGGGGATCATAAAACAGTAACAGTTAGGTCTATGAAAAATTACAGCAAGGAACGCTTTTTAAGTTTGTTAGTTAATTCTGACTGGGAACCCTGTTTTAAGGCCGCTGACATTAACCTTGCGTACACTGTTTTTAAAGATATATTTTTAAAGGCACTTAATACTGTAGCACCAATTAAAGAAATTAGTCTTAAACAACGCACTGAGCCCTGGATGACCTCGGGTATTCTTAGTAATATCAGAGACAGAGATAACTATTTGTATAAATTTAGGAAATACCGTGTTTTAGCTGATTATAATAATTACTGCAAATATAGAAACCTTGTCCAACGGGAAATAAAAAAAGCTAAATCTGAATATTTGTACAACAAAATAAGTGAGAATAAAGATAATCCAAAAAGTCTATGGTCTACCCTAAAATCTTTAGGTTATAAAAACCTTAAATCTAAATCGAATATTGTTCTGCAAGATAACGGTGAGCTGATTCATGATCATACTCTAGTTAGTAATTTACTTAATAATTATTTTACTAATGTTGCCTCTAATTTAGTTAAGAAATTACCGTTATCAAGTAATAAATATAGTATAGGGTCCGAAACTCTAAATAATTTTTATTTAGAAAAGTTACAAAATTCAGAAAAGTTATTTTTAAAACCCGTTTCTGAGGATTTCGTTTTTAAAAATCTACTTAGCCTATCAGCCTCAAAAAGTACCGGTCTAGATCTAATACCTGCCCGTTTTCTTAAGGATGGTGCTGAAGTACTTAAAGTGCCTATTACTTTTATTATTAATTACTCTATCGCAGATAATGTAGTACCAGACGAACTGAAATTAGCTAAGGTTGTTCCTCTCTATGTGTTCCTCTGTTCCTCCTCCTGTGTAAGAAGGTAACTAAGTTTGAAGTCACTAGTAATGGACATAAGATTGAAAATAAAAAGGAAGTTAAATATTTAGGCGCCACATTGGATAACTGCTTATCAGGAGAAAGTACAGTGAAAAATATTTTCTCGAAAGTTAACAGTAGGCTTAGGTTTCTATACAGAAATAAAAATAGTTTGAACACCGACTCCCGCAAGTTACTTTGCTCTTCTTTAATACAGTGTCACATGGACTATGCGTGCTCTTCTTGGTATGAAGGCTTAACCAAACAGCTTAAATGTAAATTACAAGTAGCTCAGAATAAAGTAGTACGATTTATTAAAGACTACAAACCTAGGCACCACCTAACTCCAGATGACTTTTCTGAATCTGGACTACTTAACTTAGATAGTAGAGTTAAGCAGCTACGCCTTAACCATGTGCATAAAGTGTATAATGGTAAATGTCCCAATTACCTAAAACAAAAATTCAACAGAGTACGCGATACACACTCTTACAGTACCAGAGCTAGTGCTTCAAACTTCTACCTCCCGAATTGTAAATCCTTTGAATCTGATACTTTCTTTTTTAACGGCATAAAAAATTGGAACGCTCTGCCTAATGAAATTAAAAACCTAAATAATCAACATTCTTTTAAATCTGCAGTTAAATCTCATCTCCGTGTGCAATGTAAAAATAGGTACAATAGTCCTACAGTAAGTTATTAGCTTATTAATTATTTACTATTTATGCTGTAAATACGTTTTATAATAAATTGTTCTGTACATTACATCTTTATCGTTGAGTCGGACATTGTCACGCTCTCGGTAAAGTTGTACATGTACATAGTGTAATTACATTTTATATTGGTTTTAGGTTAGCGTAGTGTAATATTGTATTTGTAACCAAGTAACATAAAGGACCCCCTTGGAAATAAGCTGCAAAGCTTTAGGGGTAATCCTATATGTTATGTTGGACAATACCTTTATACCGGTACATTGTTTGGTGTATTTGTTATTGTTTTTACATAATGTATAAATAAATCTATCTATCTATGTCTGTTACTGTAAAATATGTTGAACTATACTGAGAGAATACCGTAAGTCGTTAATCGATATATAATCATATTGTTTTATTGACTGTTAGTTAAAATAAATAGGAGGCGAATTGTTACAATAGGTGCTACATTAAATGTGATGATGTTTTATTGTATTGATTCGGAATGTTTTTTTTATAAAAGTTGCGGTTTTCAATTTTAGCCCCAATTTAAAGACAGATAGTGCCCCGCGCCATGAAGTTACATGACCCCCTACTTGTTGTTTGGATTTAAATTGAATAAAACAATTTTATTTAAATTATATTGCATACATTGAACATTTCGCTAATAATAATAATTTATTTTACTCGTCAACCGTTTAGCACATTAAATAATAAATGTAATTAACTAAATATACTTAAACTGCCAAATATTATTATTTACTGTATAATATTGATATATTAATGTGGAGTTAAATAACATTATTAGATATCGCTGAGACTACGCTCAAAGCGATGCTGTCGGAGATCGCTAATAAGTTCAGTGAGATTTTCAGTTACGGAGAATCGGTCCACAAGGAGAGAGTCACTCAGTACAGACGCGAGAATCTGTTCAAAGCTTACAGACCATCCGGCACGCTGGTAGCTAGACAATGAGTCTGTGGTGGTGGGGTCTGTAGGTGTAGTTGGGTTTGTGGTGGTGGATGTTGGGTCTGTAAGGGTAGTTGGGTCTGTCATGGTTGATGTGGGATCTGTAGGTGTAGTTGGGTCTGTCATGGTTGATGTGGGGTCTATAGGGGCACTTGCACACCTATCGAACTGTCTACCAACTTCGCCCAACTGCAGCAACGTCGACCCTATTGTGGTTATCGACTGGTATACTACCTGTTCCTGCTCACTGCCATCCGTAAATATATCGTATAAACTCTTCCAGAACTGAATGAAACGTTCCTCATTCAACCTCGGCAACGTCTTATAAACCCGAACACGTTCGTCCACCGACACACGTTTATGGCACAGCAAACACTTCGGTTTGACCGATTCCTGTTTCTTTGTGGGCTCCTCCTTGCCGACTACAGTATCGCAAACATCGACATCATCCAGTAGGAAGGAATACTCGGAGGACAACGGCTCCGAACCTTGGCTGCTCGGCGATCCCGATTCTTTCCGTAAGAAGAACTCGCCGGCCTCCACGCCGTCCTCATCAACGTCGGCGTCCTCCTCGCCCCCCAGAACGACTCTGTCTTTAACTAAATCCTCGCGAGTCAATGCCGGAGGAATGTGCAGCTGGTAGAGCAGAGCGAGTTTGTCCATGGTATCCCCGTGGACCATGATACCGAGACCGTTGATGAACTGCTTGAAGCTGATCATGTTGTCGGAATCGTGGTCGAGGATAACGAAGAACCGGTTCGCCAGAACGTCGGCGTTGGGTCCGTGTCGCCATGGAAACAGGTGTGCGGCGAGGTAGCGGAATCGCTCCGAAGTGATCTTGGCGAGTTGGTAGAAAGAATCCTGTTTGTGTTTCTCCAGAGTGTCCGATGGAATCAGAGCCTCCCAATAACATCCAGAGAGTTGCTCCTCCTTGAAGAGGACGTAGAGAGCGTCGAGTTCCTCTAGATCGAACCAGGAGTCCACCGAGAGACTCCTCAAGATGCCGCGTTTAGTCGAGTCCTCCAACGAGTGGACCACGACCAGTCGGTGTTTGAAACGCAACGAGTCGATAAGATCGTCCGTGATGTGGAAGTATTTGTCGTGGGCGACGTTGATGAGGTCCGAGACATTTACAGTGTCGTGAATCATATCGCATTGGTTGTCGCCGTGGTCCCTGGAGGAGACGCCTTCCAGGTAGTCATTAAGGACACGCATCGCGTCGGCGTCATCATCGCAATCCATCAGCTTCTCGGTGTTGGCCTCGAGGACTGCCAGAGATACCTTGAAGATGACCTTAGCGCCATCGTAGAAAAAACAGTCGACAATGTCGACAGCGGCTTGGTAGGGGATCACGGAGAGGAAGAGGGTTAGGAACCAGGAGAGGGAGATCATTGATAGGACCCCGAGTTGGTTTACTTTGTTGTAAAGAGTCGGTAACTCCTCCTTGGTGATCTCCTCGAAGACGCCCTGGTCGATAATGGCGCCGACAACCTTGGTGTTGTAGTAGTCGGGTAGGAGACTCTCGCAGAGGGCAACGAGCAGCCAGAATGCCTGTTCCTCGCGGGCGTAGAGGAGCAGCACCGAGGTCACTATGTTCATGGCCTGGCAGTAGCCGATGGCGGGGTTGCGTTGGGCGTAGGCGAGGAGCACGCGACGGAGAGTGTCGATCCCCGAGCTCGTCTGGAAGGCGGGATGTTCCGGGAGCGAGCGGTGCAGATCGCGCTCGATCTCGTCCGAGACGAGCGACTCCGGGGCGTCGGCGGCGAGTCGGAGTAGGCGTCTGTAGTAGCCGGGCCCCGCCGTCGCCTCCAGGTGGCACGCGCCGCTGAGAACCCGCCACATCTCGCCGCGCAGTGGTCCCGGTATGCCGCGGCAGACGAGATCCCGTAACGTCGTCGTCCGGTACATGGTGACCCCACGGCCGAACTCGGCGAAGTGCAGCTCCCAGAGATGCTGCTTCACGACCTCCTTGGCTGTGGCTTCGTCGCTCCCGGATACCGATATCAACGCTTTCTCCTCCACATGGATATCCGCGTTCTCCGTATCCTTGGTTACGATCTCGGAGGCCCGCGCCAGGAAGTCGCTGATTCTATCGAGAAGGAAGTCGCGGTCCACCACCTCCCCGAAGGTCACTGTCATCTTATTCTTCGTCGTTATGAGGATCCCGCTGTGGATTAGGTTCGATTGAAACTTCTCGACGATGTTGACGGCGGTGAGCGGGACCACGATGGTGACCGGTCTGGGCCCGCGTGCCGCGAAACACACGTAATTCTTGGAGAGGAAGAGTTGCCCGAGTGCGAACTGCCGGTTGTACGGCGTCCATATTGTGCATTCCGTGTCGCCATCGAGTCGCTCAGTCGTCGGCAGACGGAATATCCGACGGAATTTCTCGCTACGTTTCCGCGCGACGAAGTCCCGTTTCAGCACGGAACTCTTGCGAGGAGTTCGACTCCTCATACGAGCTGGAAGATCCTCGGCCTGGCAGTAACCCTCTTCTGCGAGCAGCTGTTTGACCCCGATGTTGGCCAACTGCTGCATAAACTGAAACGTCTCCTCGATTCGCATTAGGAGGGAGAAGTGATGTTTGCCACCGGTTGTGGTGTGGACGGAGATAGTGTTGGGGAGGAGGATGGTATGAGTCCGGTTGAGTTTGGTGACGTCGGTCCAGCGGAGAACCACACGGGATTCTGTGCCTAAAAGGAATGAGTAGAAACAGAGATGATTGACGCTGAGATAGAGCCAACCTTGTCTGGGGACCTTCCCCTTCCAGTAGGAGCAGGAGTAGTAGTTGATTAGCTTCTCTCCTTGTGGCATCGAGAATAGTTTATGAAATTTTGCGGTTTGTGCCTTAAATCGTCCCGTATCATCATCCACAGACTTGACTCTCCCAGCCGCGTATAGACTCTCGATCTTGCACTTAACGAAAGCTGTGACGTCATCGTCTGACTCGAAACTACCCAGAACCGGCATGAGATTGTCCTCGATCCAAGTCCAGTTGGTTGTTATCGACTTCATTGAATTGGCTTCAGCCACGGTGAAGTAAATGTCGGATTTAGCGGTTTGATGGAGGACTCGGTATGGAAGAGTTTTACTATCCAGTACATTATCCAAAGTACCGACAAACAGACCTGTGAGCCCACCTCCGTAACCATGGCCACGCCGTTTCTGTAACACGAAATAAGGGTTGGCCCTTTCCGTTACCCAAAGGGCCCCGGCTATCAATACTTCCTCCGGTTTCACCCAACCCATAGGGCCTAATGTATTTATTCCACTTAATTATTAATCCAAATTCTGCAATTATAAACTTCCATTGATCTTCTCATTGAACTATCCCAAAATATATTCGGTAGATGAAACTCACGGCTTTCCTTCAGAGAAAACTGTCTCAGTTTTACAGTAAAATATTAAAAATGGAAATTAGTAATTTAAATATATTTTATTCCAAAATTGTTAAACTGTTAATCAGCAAGTTTTCTGCACATGAAAGTTGCACACATCACATTTGCACATTTCACAGCGACTAAAAATTAATTATATCTGCTAAATTAGTGGATTTTGTTAAATTTAGGTGCAAAACGTTTTCTACTTCAATGCTATATCAAACCATTTCTATTAAAAATTTGACATATTCCACCAAAAATATTAATTTTTTTTTAAACCGCATAAGTTTCAAATGCATTTATTCATTAGCAGTTGTTACGGAATTGAATAATGTTTTGGAATAAAATGATATAATAGTACGGTCGTGTAACAAATCAACTCAAGTCTGTCAGATCGTCACACTGTAAAGTGAAATTATTACTTTACACACGTAGGTAAATAAATTTAATTGGTGATTAATATAAATAGCCTAATAAGATAGTGTTCTGATCGCTTAAAATAAGCCTTCTTATTGTTTTGAATTTATTACATGCGTATTTAAATAAAAATTGTGGGTCTATAGGAAATACTGCCGTATATTATTATTAACTATATGATACACTGCATTACATAATATTATATTATAATATAATCGCTGGGAGTATCTTATCTAAATAAAAATTAACGTACCGGCATTGCCGCATTGGTATTATTATTATTATATTATCATCACCATTAACCAGCCAGCATATTTTCTTAAATACAAACTGTGTTGATGTACTAGATTATAACACTTCCCGTTATGTATTAATGTCATGAAACTATATTTTCATTAGGGGTACCATATTAATAAAAATCGCCAGTTAACCATTAAAGTTGTACCTATTTATATGTAAGTAAAAAATAACGATAGGGACACAATGCCAGCACAATAATATTGATTCCGTACATGTATGATGAAATGATCCAATCCAAATTATAGCTATATATATATTTGTTTTGTATATTTCTTTCTATAGTAGAATAATATTATAATAATATTACATAAAGTTTTCACCGTAGTAAATTTGTATACAATTCTATTAAAATTTCCGCAGCTTCTGCGGGGCCCATTGAACCATTTATTACATCACATTCGAGTTTCAATTTAAGTTCCTTAAATTTAGGGTGAGAATTAATTATTTCTAAGATGGAGCTGTCCACGTAGGACGCCATCCACGCGCTATCCTGCTTACTTCGATTGGAAAAGAAATATCCTCGCTGGATACTCAAATCGCGGAACTGCTGAAGTGTTTCCCAGATAGTTTCTAAACCTTCCCCAGTAACACTGGATACCCGTAGCACCGGAGGGGTCCATAATTTATTGTTACGCCTCATCAATTTTAGAGCGCTTGTATATTCAGCCGCAACCCTGCGAGAGGCCGGCAACAAATCCCCATCGCATTTATTAATCACCACGATATCGGCTAGTTCAATAATTCCACGTTTAATGGCCTGCAGTTCGTCCCCACCAGCCGGGGGAATAATCAAAACAAACACATCGACCATCTCGGAAACCATGTGTTCAGATTGACCGACGCCTACTGTTTCCACGAATACCGTGCCATAACCAGCAGCCTCGCAAAGCAATATAGCCTCCCGTGTGCCCTGGGTAACGCCACCTAGTCTGCCGCCAGTGGCGCTTGGTCTTATATATGCTCTGGGATCCTGAGACAATCTTACCATTCTTGTTTTATCTCCAAGAAGTGAACCACCAGTTGTCTTTGAAGATGGATCCACAGCCAATACCGATATGTTCATCTGATATTTTTCGGCTAAGAACAAACCTAAAACATCGATGAGAGTTGACTTTCCCGCACCAGGTGGGCCAGAGATCCCAATGCGGAATGATTGATTGTCTTTGTCATACGGATTAAATTCTTGAATAGCTTGCAATAAATACCTTGCGTGGTTGCGCTTCGATTTATCAATAGATTCAACAAGTGTGATGGACTCTGCAAGAGCTGCCCTATCTCCGCGCTTCAGTCCATCAACTAATCTTCCGATTCTATTGACATGACTTACTGGTAAGGTAGTTGTGGTTGAATATCGGAATTGTTGTACATATTGTAAAGTACCGGCACAGTTCTCAAAGATTCGACGAAAAGTTAACTTATTACATTGCGCAACAGCTAAGCTTCGTAACCGTAACATTATTATTACAGTATTAGGCGTATTTTACTGAAGTTTTATAAAGGCCTACTATACTGATAATCAAAATAAGATGCTCAATATTCTAATTATATTCCAGTATTCTATATCTATATATATATATATATATTCTAAATATACTCTAATAATGATCAAAATAACAGATGATTTCTCTCAAAAATAAAACTGTAACCTGTTCTATTGTTTTGGTTAAAATAACGTGCCACTGTCAGACTGTAACCTGCTCCTTTCCCTAAATTGAGAATTTAACATTGAGGCGGGATATTAATTCGCCAAGGCGGGTTTTGCGTCAAGTCCCCCCCCCCCCCCCCCCCTGTCTCGTAGATCGAGAGGTTTGATTTTGATATTAATACAGTAATCAGGTAATAGACTCCATTCAGCTGACAACTCACTGCCAAGGGGATTTTCCACACAACTGCACTGCACAAGGCTAAAATTGTGTTATTGAATACACTACTAAATCGCATAACCAGTTTTCGATCTCCTGATAAACAAAGAAGAGATAAACAGAAGATTAGGAAGATTGCAACGTAAACATTAATTTCGCTTTAATTTAATTAGGCCTATTAATTTAATATCATTTAAAAATTAAATCCGAATTTTTTTTTAAAGATTTTACATTAAACAATTTTTTCAATTTTACATTAAACATTCAAATAAACGAGAAATACAGAGAACAAACTGACAAAGGAACTATAAAATTAACAATAAAAAAATGGGAGTACATGAAGAAATTAATTTATTTACGCTTCTAATGTTGTAAAAAGTGCCCTCGAAAACCAGTTTTGTTTACCTTTGCTATCGTATTTCACTTATAAACACTTCAGCTGTTCCAGTGTTCAGCCCTCAAGTTAGAAATGTAGAAGGCTGAATTCTGGCTACATGGCCTATTACAGTATTATCTAGTAGGCCTTGTCATGTACGTACAGACAGACAGCTGGACAGATCTACAGGTAGGCCTACCTGTACCTGCAGACCTGTACTGTTGTAATAAAAACTGAAAAATAAATTGTCGAATTTATTAGGGTAAACTGGGGTAATTTGGGACATGGGGGAATTTGGCTGTTTGGCGTTTGGGACTGGCTGGGGTAATTTGGGACAAGTACTGAAGTATTTTCTTAACTGTGATTGCAGTGGGGTTTGGTGGGTTGCTTAAATTATAGGCCTATGCTCCGTAGTGCTCCGGGTTGGCAAGGGCAACCAATGGTTTTTCTCACCATTGGTTTTTATGGTTTTTTGGTTTAACCAACTTTTTAAAAAAGGCGAAAAAATTGGTTTTTATGGTTTTTTTTATGGTTTTTCATAAAATCTTAAAATAACGAAACGATCTGACGGGTGTGACTAATTACCCAAACGCACCCAATCGGCACCCAAACGCACCCAAACGGCACCCAAACGCACCCAATCGGCACCCAAACGGCACCCAATGGTACCCAAACGGCACTAAAAATGAACTGCCGGATGAAAATTACCCTCCTATAGTGTACTCCCTGGCATCCTAAATCAGTGAGTCAATAGGTAAACGGTGAAATTAACCGGTACCTACCAAATACTGAAATACAGTACCGGCAGACTGGTATGTAGAATGGCTTTACTGTCTGACTGTACTGTAAACTGTTAGCCACTGAAATGTTAAATGCAATTGCGGTTGTAAATGTTGCGATGCGACTACCGACAAGTCTATTACCGATTCTTATAATAAAGTAAAGGATCAGGTTACATGGGTGGGCTTTTCTAGCCAAAACAATAAACGTTATATCAAGGTTTTTTTTTGGAAAAGGCAAAAATAAACAATAAACGTTTGGCGTTTGGGTATGTTAGACTGCCGTTTGGGTGGCGTTTGGGTATGTTAGAATGTCGTTTGGGTGGCGTTTGGGAATGTTATAATGCCGTTTGGGTGGCGTTTGTGTATGTTAGAATGCCGTTTGAGTGGCGTTTGGGTATGTTAGAATGCCGTTTGAGTGGCGTTTGGGTAAGGTAGAATGCCGTATGGGTGGCGTTTGATTATGTTAGAATGCCGTTTGGGTGGCGATTGGGTATGTTAGAATGCCGTTTGGGTGGAGTTTGGGTATGTTAGAATGCCGTTTGAGTGGCGTTTGGGTAAGGTAGAATGCCGTTTGAGTGGCGTTTGGATATGTTAGAATGCCGTTTGAGTGGCGTTTGGGTAAGGTAGAATGCCGTTTGGGTGGCGATTGGGTATGTTAGAATGCCGTTTGGGTGGAGTTTGTGTATGTTAGAATGCCGTTTGAGTGGCGTTTGGGTAAGGTAGAATGCCGTTTGAGTGGCGTTTGGATATGTTAGAATGCCGTTTGAGTGGCGTTTGGGTAAGGTAGAATGCCGTTTGTGTGGCGATTGGGTATGTTAGAATGCCGTTTGGGTGGAGTTTGTGTATGTTAGAATGCCGTTTGAGTGGCGTTTGGGTATGTTAGAATGCCGTTTGAGTGGCGTTTGGGTAAGGTAGAATGCCGTTTGGGTGGCGTTTGGGTATGTTAGAATGCCGTTTGGGTGGCGATTGGGTATGTTAGAATGCCGTTTGGGTGGAGTTTGGGTATGTTGGAATGCCGTTTGGTTGGCGTTTGGGAATATTATAATGCCGTTTGGGTGGCGTTTGGGTATGTTAGAATGCCGTTTGGGTGGCGTTTGTGTCTGTTAGAATGCCGTTTGAGTGGCGTTTGGGTATGTTAGAATGCCGTTTGAGTGGCGTTTGGGTAAGGTAGAATGCCGTTTGGGTGGCGTTTGGGTATGTTAGAATCCCGTTTGGGTGGCGATTGGGTATGTTAGAATGCCGTTTGGGTGGCGTTTGGGTAAGGTAGAATGCCGTTTGGGTGGCGATTGGGTATGTTAGAATGCCGTTTGGGTGGAGTTTGTGTATGTTAGAATGCCGTTTGAGTGGCGTTTGGGTATGTTAGAATGCCGTTTGAGTGGCGTTTGGGTAAGGTAGAATGCCGTTTGGGTGGCGTTTGGGTATGTTAGAATCCCGTTTGGGTGGCGATTGGGTATGTTAGAATGCCGTTTGGGTGGAGTTTGGGTATGTTAGAATTCCGTTTGAGTGGCGTTTGGGTAAGGTAGAATGCCGTTTGAGTGGCGTTTGGGTATGTTATAATGCCGTTTGGATGGCGTTTGGGTATGTTAGAATGCCGTTTGGGCGGCGTTTGGGTATGTTAGAATGCCGTTTGGGTGGCGTTTGGATATGTTAGAATGCCGTTTGGGTGGCGTTTGGGTATGTTAGAATGCCGTTTGGGTGGCGATTGGGTAAGGTAGAATGCCGTTTGGGTGGCGTTTGGGTATGTTAGAATGCCGTTTGGGTGGCGATTGGGTATGTTAGAATGCCGTTTGGGTGGAGTTTGGGTATGTTGGAATGCCGTTTGGTTGGCGTTTGGGAATATTATAATGCCGTTTGGGTGGCGTTTGGGTATGTTAGAATGCCGTTTGGGTGGCGTTTGTGTCTGTTAGAATGCCGTTTGAGTGGCGTTTGGGTATGTTAGAATGCCGTTTGAGTGGCGTTTGGGTAAGGTAGAATGCCGTTTGGGTGGCGTTTGGGTATGTTAGAATCCCGTTTGGGTGGCGATTGGGTATGTTAGAATGCCGTTTGGGTGGCGTTTGGGTAAGGTAGAATGCCGTTTGGGTGGCGATTGGGTATGTTAGAATGCCGTTTGGGTGGAGTTTGTGTATGTTAGAATGCCGTTTGAGTGGCGTTTGGGTATGTTAGAATGCCGTTTGAGTGGCGTTTGGGTAAGGTAGAATGCCGTTTGGGTGGCGTTTGGGTATGTTAGAATCCCGTTTGGGTGGCGATTGGGTATGTTAGAATGCCGTTTGGGTGGAGTTTGGGTATGTTAGAATCCGTTTGAGTGGCGTTTGGGTAAGGTAGAATGCCGTTTGAGTGGCGTTTGGGTATGTTATAATGCCGTTTGGATGGCGTTTGGGTATGTTAGAATGCCGTTTGGGTGGCGTTTGGGTATGTTAGAATGCCGTTTGGGTGGCGTTTGGATATGTTAGAATGCCGTTTGGGTGGCGTTTGGGTATGTTAGAATGCCGTTTGGGTGGCGTTTGGTGTATGTTAGAATGCCGTTTGGGTGGCGTTTGGGTATGTTAGAATGCCGTTTGGGTGGCGTTTGGGTAAGGTAGAATGCCGTTTGGGTGGCGTTTGGGTATGTTAGAATGCCGTTTGGTGGCGTTTGGGTATGTTAGAATGCCGTTTGGGTGGCGTTTGGGTATGGTAGAATGCCGTTTGGGTGGCGATTGGTATGTTAGAATGCGTTTGGGTTGTTAGAATGCCGTTTGGGTGGCGTTTCGGGTATGTTAGAATGCGTTTGGGTGGCGTTTGGTATGTTGAATGCCGTTTGGGTAAGGTAGAATGCCGTTTGGTGGCGTTTGGGTAAGATAGACTGCATTCTTTATTATCTTTATTATGTTTCATTTATTGTATCTTTAATGTATTTATCTATAATGTTTTTCAGATTAATTTTCCCACGTCAAAACTCCAGGAGAAGTGTGATCAATTTCTGGCGAGCGTCATGGATGTTGTCAACATAGTAACCCGGAACTGCGGAATCTGGTAAAAGTTCGGATATCGTCTCCAAAAGCGTCCACGAATCACCGAGTCAACGATTCCTACGAGCGGAAGTCGGCGTCCTGTTTACTTATGGTTTAGCATATAGAAGAAGTTCAAACGATGGGTAGAAGCAATCTCAGTCCCAGTAGACTGTTGGTTGGTTCGGAATTCCAGTTGTAGTTGTCGTCTCCTGTGTTTCGGGCGATCTGCGATGTGCCGAAGTGATGAATGAACATTTATCACTCAAAAATAAACATTACAATTTTTGAATAAAATTATACGTATAAATACTCAAGTACCAACTGTTTTCCTATAAAGTGGTACTTTATGCAGCGTGATATAAATAGTTATTCTTAATATTGCTTTTCTATTTTTGGTATCGTATTTTTTACTAAAGTATTACATAGTTTCTGTTCTACAGTACTACTGTAGAAATACTTTTTTGACAAATTATTTGGTTAGTCTATTACTGCAATAGGCTAAAATATTAACTATTTATTGTACGGTAAATAAAATATGCTTTATTTACCGTTCGTCCCGAAATCTGTTATTTACCGGCCGAGCGAAGCGAGGAAGGTAAATAAGTCGGATCGAAGGGCGAAAAGGTAAATAACGTGTTTTATTTATCGTACAATGTGTAATTTTATTGTTAAAATCATCCTAATTACTGTATTTTAATTATTCAAATTAATTATTAATGCACCTTTCGAAAAAAAACCGTTGATTCATTATGAACTGCCGAGGGAGTTACCATAGCAACGTAATTGTTTCCAACAAGTTTCTTTCTTTAAGTTAGCACTCTAGCTTTCTAATGATACCAATAATCCCGAATTATATTAAGGTGCAGCAGATTTATTTGAAAACAAACCGTGTCAAATTTTGTGGGACAACCTGTATATTTGCATGTAATAAATTGTGCGTTTATCGTTGTATAGTTATAGTTCCATTGTGCAGTATCTATTGAGAAATTAAAAAAACATTTGATTTGATTCGATTTAAAAGATCTTATTGTTTAATAAGTATTAAACATTACACCAGTGGCACCGAAATTATTCTTCGTCTTTCTTGTGATTTGTTGATACCAATTGAAAAGTGTCGTTGAAAGGATTCCAAATTTGTAAATAACTATTAATGTCAATGAGAAATAGCTGAGATATGGGCCTTCAAAAAGTGCAGGTATTTGCATCCGTTGCAGCCTGCAGGGCAGGCCATTTATTGTATTTAATAAATACACAATGTTCTGGAACATATTATTTATCTGAAGATTATTAATTACTTGATTTCTATTTTACTAGTAGTAGCTACTCATTAAATAAAATAAATGCCCCAGAATAGTATTTATTACAGCACAACGTTGGCTGATTCAAGAGCAATAATCCCCATTTACCTAGGTAAATAATGCAAATATTATTTACCGCTGGGCCAATCAAATGAGCGGTAATTATTGTAAATTTTAACAATAAAATATATTATATTATAATATTATTTGTAAATCTTCAGATTTACTTACTGTAAGAAAATCGTGTCTGTCTGTCTGTTTGTTTGTTTGTCACACGAAAGGTTCCGAAAACTATCCGGTCAATTGTGTTGTTTTTAGTACCCTCGTGGTCTCAATAGGTGTATAAAAGCAATTTTAGTAATAATGTAGGCCTTCAACTACTGTAGGCCCTAGTACTACAATAAATGGTGTAATTAGAATCATGAGAGGGAAACGAAGATTGTAGATTTACATCCCGCGTGCTTGCACGCCACTAGTAGCCTAACCTGACTTCCGGATCCATCCTTTGAGCTTATGCTCATCCGGTCAGAGACTTGTTGAGGACTTTCAAAGTTAACTTCAAAGTTGGTCTTTTTGGAGTTAATAAAAAGACAAACACTAGAAGCAGCCTGTTCTAATGAGCTGAGGAGCCGTTGGGCTCCCTCTAGTGATTCTGAGAGTACTCCTAAGTCATCAGCAAAGTCAGGATCAGTTAGGTACTTGGCAGGATTTCCTCGACTTCTGGAGCCAGTAGGTGGAGTTACCATCTGTTAGTTACCAATTACCAGGTGGGGTGCATGTCGCAGTAAAGTGCACTCAGAGTGGACATGAGAACACTCTACTCCTGACCAGCCATTTATAGATCACATTTGTACTGTACCATTGGTAGAGGCAGGTCTGCCTGGCCAGGCCATATACCCCTGCAGCCAAGTATATAGGTCCTTAATCCAGGACCAAGGGCGTCCTTATCCCAGAACGAAGGGGGTCCTAGTTACAGGACCAAATTTGCCCTAGTAAGATGGTCTATGCAGCCACAGGTGGCACCTCCTTTATGCTGCATTGAGGTGGCAAGTTTTCTTGATCAATGACATAGAATTCATAGACAGCATTCTTAAAAATGCATCTGCAATGCAGCATGCCGATCCTATGTAGTAGTAGTAATTGGATCTCCCTCCAACAACAGAATCTATAAATGGTTACATTTTGCGATGTCTCTACATAATAAATAAGATTGCATCATTATGCAATGACTCCGTGATAAATCGAAGTTTATTCGATTTTGGTTGGAATACTGTTGCAAATGGAATGTTGTTGCCCAATAAATACCTTTCACCAATTCCTGATTACACTAGTAAACACATGTGCCTGTCAGAAAGACTGCTTGACGCAGTGATGTTCTTGTAGGCGTAACGGTGTTATGTGCACTGAATACTGTCGGAATAGAGATTCTTGTCACAATTTAATTCCATAGTTAAGAATGTTATAATTGTGATTAATTTACTTAGTGTAAACGGCTAACAGATATTAAAGACACTTTATTATCAATTCTAACGCGTTGCCATGGCATCTAGAAAGTAAAACATTGCATATTTTTCCTTATACTCGATATAGTGAGGGTAGAGGTTGATTTTAAAACGCTGCGGCTAATATGTAGATTGTTTTTAGTCAAGGTTACTCGTTGCCATGGCAACTAGAAACTGAAAAATAATTCATATTGTTCCTTATACGTGATATAATTCTGGTAGACTCTGATTCTATGATGATACGACCACTGAATACGCATTACAAAGCCCGTTGCTATGGACATGGTCAATATTGCTATCTTTGAAGGTCGTTTTCGTCTGGTTGCTATGGCATTTTGAAAAAACGAAATATGCCATTAAATTCTTCATATCCAAAATATTAATCTGCTATAAATGTTATATCGTCATATCTACTATA